>PITA01010628.1:0-70838 GCA_004023965.1 Spilogale gracilis
CTTCTCCCATTCTGTGGGTTGCCTCTTTGTTTTGTTGACTGTTTCCTTTGCTGTACAGAAGCTTTTTATTTTGATGAAGTCCCAGAAGTTCATTTTCGCTTTTGTCTCCTTTGCCTTTGGAGACGTGTCTTGAAAGAAGTTGCTGTGGCCGATGTCAAAGAGGTTACTTCCAATGTTCTCTTCCAGGATTTTGATGGATGACTCAATTTATTGCAATATTTGTTTCAGTAGGGTGGTATGGAACTCAATTTGCATTATCTCTGAGATATGCCTATATATATCAGATATACATGCACACACACACTCATATATACACACATATGTATCTGAGAGGACCTGATCTATAATATATAAATAACTGCTATAAATAAATTAAAAGATAAACATACCAATTTATAAAATAGGCAAGATTTAAACAGACTCTTCACAAAAGAAGATATTCAAATGGCCAGTAAGCAGGTAACGTAATTAGTCATTAAAGAAACACAAAATTAAACCAGAGGGAGTCACGATTTCACTCATGAACCTGGCTAAAATTTTTAAAGAACTAACAAAACTGAATTCTGGTGGAGATGTGGAGCAATGGGAACTCTTGGACATTGCTAGTCTTAGTTATCTATTGCTGTTGTAACAGTAGTGTCACAAACTTAGCAGCTTAAAACAAAAGATACTGATTATCTCACAGTTTCAGTGGGTTAGAAGCCTAGGCAGAGCATAACTGAGTCCTCAATAAGATTTTTCAATCACAGTGTCAGCTGGGGCTGTGGTGTCATGACAGGCTTGAGTTTCCAAGCTCACATGGTTATTGGCAGCATTCAATTCTTCACAGGCTACTGGACTGAGGACAATGTTTCTTGCTGGCTGTGAACTTGAGGGTGCCCTCAGCTCCCTGCCACATAGCCCTCTCCATAGGCAGCTTATAACATGGCAACTTGCTTCTCCAAAGCCAGCAAAGAGATAGTATCCTAACAAGATGGGCATTAAAAATCTGATGTAACATAATTACATTATTTGTCACTGTTCTCACAGTCTATTAGGAATTTTTTTAAATTAAGGTATGTATGGGCACCTGGGTGGCTCAGTGGGTTAAATAAACAAATTATATCCTGTCACTATTGTCATAGTCTATTAGGAAGGAGCAAGTCCCACCCATACTCAAGCGTTGGGAATTACACTGGGCATAAATACCAGGAAATGGGGCATGGGGGCCACCTTAGAATCTGTCTGCCATAGTAAGTGGGAATGTAAACTAATACAACCACTTTTGGTAAAATGGCAGTTTCTTTTTTCTTTTTCAACACTAGAGCAGTTTGTTTTGTTTTTGTTTTTGTTTTTGTTTTAAGATTATTTATTTATTTGAGAGACAGCAGAGCAAGCGAGAACATGAGTTAAGAGGAGAAAGGCAGGTGAGGCTGCTGAGCAGGGAGCCTGATGCAGGGACTTATCCAGGACCCTGAGATCATGACCAGAGCTGAAGGCAGATGCTTAACCAACTGAGCCACCCAGGTGCCCCAAAATGGCAATTTCTTATAAAGTTAAACATATAGTTACTCTGAGACCTACCATTCTACTTCTACATATTTACCTCCAAAGAAATAAAAATGTCCATACAAAAACTTGTACAAGAAAGTTCACAGCAGCTTTATTCATAAAGAACAAAAACTATACACAACCTATAAGTTCATCAACAACAGGAGGACAAATTGTTGGTAAATTGATAAACAAATTATAGTCTTTTTCTTTTCTTACAATTTTTTTAAGTAGACTCCATGCTCAATGTGGGGCTAAAACTCACAACCCCAAAATCAAGAGTCACATGATCCACTGATTGAGCCAGCTAGGTACCCCTGTAGACTCTTTTTCAATGATGTATTATTTGGAAACAAAAAAGAATGAGCTACTAACATAGCACAACATGGATGAGTCTGACAAAAGAAGGCCAGTATGAGAATACATACTACCATTAACAATTCCATTTATATGAGGTTCAAGAACAAACAAACCAACCCTGGTGATGTAAACCACAACAGTTACTGCCTATGAGACGTGGGGACTGACTGGAAGTGATCAGTATATTCTATACCTTAATTCAGGTGTTCGTTACATGAATGTATATATTTGTCAAAACTCACCAAGCTATAAACCCAAGATCTGTGCATTTCACTGCGTTTAATTTTTTTTTAAAGACTTTATTTATTTATTTGACAGAGAGAAACAGGCTTCCTGCCGAGCAGGGAGCCCGATGCGGGGCTCGATCCTGGGTCTCCAAGATCATGACCTGAGCCGAAGGCAGTCGCCCAGCCAACTGAGCCACCCAGGCGCCCCTCACTGCGTTTAAATTTTACTTCAATAAAAGAATCATTTAATAGAAAATGAAGAGAGTTTAGTATAGTAGTTTAGAGAATAGATTCTGAGGCTCCACTGCCAAGGTTTGGACTTTGGCTGTTACTTTTTGGGCAAGTTACCTAACCTCTCTACCTATCTGGTAATTAAATGAGTTAACACATGGACAAAAATTAGAACAGCAACTAATATGTATTAGGCACTCAGTTAACATTAGCTATTATTAAACAAAACTAAAAAGACAATTATTGTTAGGAAAAGTTAAAAGTTGACCAGGAAAGGAAAATCACGGTTCACTATATGACTGAACAGTGACTTGTCTTTCTATGGTTATAATAATAAAAACCAAAATTCAATTTTATTGGGAGAATGTGGTGATGGTAACCAATCTTCCATAAGGAATTCACCAGATAACGTCCAAAGAGTGTTCTGGAAACAAGCCTTGTAAACTACTTGACTCTCCAAAACATATGTATAATATTGATTAAAAATAAATACAACAAGAAAAAAACTATTAGGGGGAAGTGGACGATTAAAAAAATAAAACCATGGGGAGGAAAATAATCAAGTGCTGAAACTCAAATGAACCCAAAATGCAGCTAAAAGAAGCATCAGTCTGTATAAGAAGCTGTGGTCTAGACAGAACACTAACCAGAGGGGAATCACACTGAAACTCAGTATCATTTGAGTATTAAGTGTATTTCTTATTAAAATTGGAGAGATAGTATCCTTCCTCTGTCACAACTACATGGCAAGGTCTCGTCATCCTTTTATTCAGTAGGAGGCCAGGCATTTCTCAGTCCATTGGCTGAAAGTACATATGGTGAATTAATATGAATGAATATTTAATTATAATAATGTATCAGTATATTCATAGGGACACTTTCCCTGAGGAACATAAAGCTTGCTTAGATTTTACCATAATCTTCAAAGCATTTCTTTTTTTAAAAAATATTTTATTTATTTATTTGCTAGAGAAACACAGCGAGAGAGGGAACACAAGCAGGGGGAGTGAGAGAGGGAGAAGCAGGCTTCCCAAGCAGGGAGCCGGATGAGGGGCTTGATCCCGGGACTCCGGGATCATGATCTGAGCCGAAGGCAGATGCTTAATGAATGAGCCACCCAGGCGCCCCTCTTCAAAACACCTAAGCAGTAAAATAATGAAGGAAATAGAAAGTGAGTGGTTTGTCTACTTTCATTTTGAAAACCAGAATTGAGTTACAGAAATCCCAAAAAAGTAGTGCTCTTCTTATTTTCCTATAAACTACATAAGCTTTTAGAAAAAGACACCACCTCCCATCAACAAGTTATTGCTATAGTGGCCATACTAGGAGAACTCCAATGGGGCACACCCAGACTACTTAGGAGGCTTCATCTTTATGACTACTCTTAATTGTCCCTGCAAACTCACAAATTGACATCAGTGGCATTTTGCTAGTACTAAAGACAAAGAATCTATACATTGTTTCATCTGTTCTTCCCAAAAGATCTGAGGAGTCAGCTGGGTAGTTACTTTTATTTCTTTTCATTCTGATGAAAAGACTGAAGCTTAAAAGGTAAATAACCCAAAATCACAGAGTTTATATTAAAGGAAGATTTAATTCTTCTGGCTCCTAATACAGTGTTCAATCCACTCTCCACAACATAAGTTTGTGACAATGAATCATTTGCTAATTTTTAAAGTCTAGATTACAAATAGCAACATTTGAATTGTTGGCTTACCTTAGATCTCTTCCTAAAGCAAGCAAAAAGTCAAACACAGTTGAGGACATTCAAGTACACTTACATTTATGGACTATGATAACTGTAATAAAGGCAAAATGTCTTTAATAAGTGAGTCTTAATATGGTAATGATGGTACTAATGATTCTGAAGTGCTTTCTGGAGTGTCACAATGATTGGGGACTTTGGCGATATTCAATGTCACTATTTATCCAATGATGGATAAATCGAGAATGCAAGACATCCTACAACCCACAATTGCTCTGAGTCCTGCACAATTAAGAAATGACTAGCTTCCTACATGTCTCCAACATTCATGTAAATGAAAACATTCCACCCAAGGGCAGAACCAGGTTTTGCAGAGCCTAAAGCTTATTCTAATTGGAGGGTCCTATATAATAAAAAGCATATAAATTCTCAATTACAAAATTAGGCATAGGATCCTAAAATATCAAATATGTGGGAATACATCTAAAGAAAGATATACCATATTTCTATACTATTAAGTATAAAATCAATTAAAGAAGATGTAAGTAGGGGCGCCTGGGTGGCTCAGTTGGTTAAGCGACTGCCTTCGGCTCAGGTCATGATCCCGGAGAGCTGGGATCGAGCCCCACATCTGGCTCCCTGCTCCGCGGGAAGCCTGCTTCTCCTCTCTCACTCCCCTTGCTTGTGTTCCCTCTCTGGCTGTGTTTCTCTCTGTCAAATAAATAAATAAAATCTTAAAAAAAAAAAAGATGTAAGTAAATGGAGGGGGCATACACACTCATTAATTGAAAGATTCAATATTTTAAGGATTTCAGTTCTCTCCAAAGTAACTTACAGATATAATACAATCCTAATACAATTCTCATAAAAACTTAAAAGGAAATTTAAAAGCTGGTTCTAAAATTTCTAAGGAAATGCAAAGAACAAAGGCTAGTCAAGGCAACCAACTAACAACACACAGCTAGAAGACTTAATACCACCAGGTAATGGGCCTATTATAAAGATATAGTAATAGGGGCACCTGGATGGCTCAGTTGGTTAAGCATCTGCCTTCAGCTCAGGTCATGATCCTGCGTCCTGGAATTGGGCTCCCTGCTCAGCAGGGAGTTTACTCCTCCCTCTCCTTTCTGACCCCTCCCCCCACTCGTGCTTATGCTATTGCAAACACTCTCTCTCTCTAATGAATAAATAAAAAATCTTAAAAAAAAAATAAAGAGGAGCGCCTGGGTGGCTCAGTCATCAGGCGTCTGCCTTTGGTTCAGATCATGATCCTGGAGTCCTGGCATCAAGCCCCGCATCAGGCTCCCTGCTCGGCGGGAAGCCTGCTTCTCCCTCTCTCACTTCCCCTGCTTGTATTCCCTCTATAGCTGTGTTTCTCTCTGTCAAATAAATAAATAAAATCTTTTAAAAATTAAAAAAAAAGATATAGTAATAGAGAGGGGACATTAGTGCAAGCATGGACAAATTCAGTGATGTACAAAACAGAAAGTCTAAAATAGACTCACATGTAAAATGTCATGTGATTTACAATCAAGGTCACAATGCAAAGCAGTAGAAAAAAGATGATCTTTTTTTTAAAGATTTTATTTATTTACTTGACAGAGAGAGAGATCACAAGTAGGCAGAGAGGCAGGCAGAGAGAGAGGAGGAAGCAGGCTCCCCGCCAAGCAGAAAGCCCAATGTGGGCCTCGATCCTAGGACCCTGAGACCATGACCTGAGCTGAAGGCAGAGGCTTCAACCCACTGAGCCACCCAGGTGCCCAAGATGATCTTTTTAAATAAGTGGTACAGGGTTAATTGAATATCCATATGGAAGATATATCTCTCTCTTTCTTTTTAAGATTTTATTTATTTATTTGACAGAGAAATACAGCTAGAGAGGGAACATAAGCAGGAGGAGTGAGAGAGGGAGAAGCAGGCTTCCCACCGAATAGGGAGCCTGATGCAGGGCTTGATCCCCGGACTCCGGGTTCATGACCTGAGTCAAAGGCAGTCACTTAACCAACTGAGCCACCCAGGCACCCCGAGGGAAATATATCTTAACCCCTCATACCACACACAAATATCAATTTCAAATGGATGGCAGATCTCAATGTGAAAAGTAAATCAATACATTTTAAAAGAAAATATTAGTGAACACCTTCACGATATTCATGATATTGAAGTTGGCTAAGGTTTCTTGAAGAGGACATAAAATACATTAAACATAAAAGGGAAAATTGAGAAACTGGACTAAATTAATATTAAGAATTTCTGTTCAACAGGGGCGCCTGGTTGGCTCAGTCAGTTAAGTGTCTCCCTTCGGTTCAGGTCACAATCCCAGGAGAATGATATACCATATTTCTATACTATTATACATTTTTCTACTATTTCTATACTATTATACATATTTCTATCCTGGGATCGAGCCCCACATCAGGCTCCCTGCCCATGAGGAGCCTGCTTCTCCCTCTGCCTGCTGTTCCTTCCTGCTTGTGCTCTCTCGCTGACAAATAAATAAACGGAATCTTAAAAATAAAAAAATTTCTGTTCATCGGGGCGCCTGGGTGGCTCAGTTGGTTAAGCAACTGCCTTCGGCTCAGGTCATGATCCCGGAGACCCGGGATCAAGTCCCACATCGGGCTCCCTGCTGAGTGGGAAGCCTGCTTCTCCCTATCTCACTCCCCCTGCTTGTGTTCCCTCTCTGGCTGTGTTTCTCTCTGTCAAATAAATAAAATCTTTATATATATAAAAAAAAGAGATATTAAAGAAGACCCAAGTAAATGGAAAAAAAAATTTCTGTTCATCAAAAGACACCATTAAAAGAGTAAAAAGGCAAAATAGTAGTAAGAAGGCAATCCATGGGGTATAAGAATATGTTTGTAAGAAAAAGAACTCCTACAAGTCAACAAGAAACAGAGAGACAACCCAGTAGAAAATGGGCAAAGGACTTGAAGAGACAATTCATAAAAGAGAATATGAAATATTAATAAACTTATGAAAAGGTACTCCACATCATGAGGGAAATGCAAATTAAAACCACTGGAGAAACCATTTTATCTCCAACCAGGACTAAAACAAAAAAGACAAAGAATACCACCTGTTGGTGGAGATGTGGTACAACTGGAACTCTCATAATGCTGAGAATATACATACCCTATGAACTGGCAATTCCATTCCTGCTTATATACTCAAAAGAAAGGAAATGAAATATATCAGAGTGCTTATATCCACCAACAGACATGTACAAACATGTTCATAGTAGCACTATCCATAATCACCCCAAACTGGAAATCTCCCATGACCATCACCACAGAATAGTTAAATAAACTGTGATGTATTTACATACACATGGAACACTGCACAACAAGAATATATGAAATGCAACTATATGTAACAATGTCGATGAATCACACAAACATCCTGTTGAGCAAAGTAAGATACAAGTGTATGCACCTATGAAGTACAAAGGCAGGCAAAACTCCACTTACACTGCTCTTAGGTTAGGATACTTTCATTTTTAGTGGGGGAAAGAGGTAGTGATTAGAAGGTACAAGGCAGTATTTTGGGTTGTTGGTAATGTTCTGCTTCCTGATGTGTGTGGTAGTTATGTGGGTATGTCCAGCTTGTAAAAATTCATCAAATGTACTTATTATGTGTACTTTTCTAAGTATATATTATACTCCAACAAAAAGTTGCTTTTTTAAAAATTAGGTATAGGGCTATGTGGGAGCCTGTACACATGAAAGGCCTTAAATTTAGCTTCATTAACTTCATAATTAATTTGCCCTTTGTCTCACCAGACATGTATGCAAGTAAATAAAAGGCAGTTTATAACTATCTACGCCTACATCTAAATAGGCTTTACCCAAATATTTAAGTACTTTTTTTATCATATAATATATATGGAATTTTCCAGGAATGTTACTATGTAAAATAGAGGAAGGATTGTACTTCATTTTGTGCAGAACTTCATGAAGATTTAGTCAGAATTCTAGAAAATCGTATCACCAGTGGCACTGCCACATACCATCTGACTCACCCACACAATATACCTCTATCAGTCTCTATTTATAAGTGTCATATTCACAGAGGAAAAACTACATGTACCTGCAAGTACCTGACAGCTATACTTTCTCATGTGCCTTGCCATTTACAATATCTTCTGAGAATTCATATATAAAAATACATACTGTATTACAAATAGCCTTCCTGCCATTTGCCCTTCATATTGCAGTTAAGATATTGTAGACATGTTGGTAATGTTTTGTTATGTGGGAATTTCATCTCAGGATAGAAAAAGGGCCATAAATTCTAATTCCTGAATTCAGTAACTGTTCTTTTATGCAACTCATATTTTATGCAACCCAAATCAGAAGTTTAGTAATATACTTACTTGAAATGTAAAAATGAAAAAGAAAAAGAAAAACGTGCATTTCAAGAGCAGTTACCTAAATATATCATAAACTTAATCTAGACATGATAAACAGAACAAGAGGGAAATAAGAGTCCAAACTACAAGATCTAACTAAGCACTTTTCCTTTTAAATCAGTAAGATCCAGTTTGGCATTCGCAGGCACAGGGCTCCATTATTTTCCTGCTCTCTTTCAAAAATAGCTCCACCTTCAAGATTATACAAATTAGATCATTCTGCAAGCAGGATTCCTCCGTACAGAACAGCTCCTAGGAAGCACAGGCACTTGTCTGCTATAGCAAACCATTCATTAAAAAAACAAAAACAAAACATGTTTTTGACACTTCAGTTTTACTGGGTGACGAAGAATATGTGGTATAGGTATTAATGGTTTCTGCCACAGAGTTCCCTGACTAAAACACATTAAATAAATAGGGATCACAGATAATATACCAGACCAAGCAAATATAAGAGCAGAATAATCAGGGATGTTGAGACTCAGCTGCTCCAATAGCTTCATCACGGCTACAGCACAAAAAGAAATTAATCTAGATTATTAACACAATCAGTTGCCAACCTGTATTACTCATTCCATCACCCAGTAAATTTCCAAGGAAATTTATTCCCAGTTAATTACAAACAGAAAAAGTGGAAACAAACTCCCTCAAGAACCTTGACAAGTTTTGTTATACAGATCTCCTCCTTTTTTTTTTTTAATAGGAGGGAGAAGATTTTATTTATCTGACACAGAAAGAGATCACCAATAGGCAGAGAGGCAGGCAGAGAAAGAGAGGGAAGCAGGCTCTCCACTGAACAGGGAGCCCGATGTGGAGCTCAATCCCTGAGATCATGACCTGAGCTGAAGGCAGAGGGTTAACCCTCTGAGCCGCTCAGATGCCCCTACAGATCTCCTTCTTATATAATGTCACTTAAGATAAAGTAATGAAAACAATAATAAATTTTTTTTTGTAAAAAACAGAAAACTGACACAGGGAAGTTAAATGAAATTTTCCAATCATCTTTGAATCCTTTTGCTCTGTCATACCTCAAATCCAACCCATAAGCAAATCCTTTAGGCTTGAAAATATACCTAGAATCTAAAGAATTATCTTCTCTTCCACCTCTACCATCCTGTTCTAAGCCAATATTAGCTCCCATGACATTATCACAACACTTCTACCTGGACTCCTTGCTTCTACCCTACCACTTCTCTTTATAAGCTATGCTATACCCAGTGGCCAGTGGGTATTTTAATATGAAACCCATTATCATGACTCTTCTCCCACTCAAAATTCCCAATGGCTTCCCACCTCACTCAGTGTTAAAGCTAAGACTTACAATGGCCCACCAGATCTGGGTCCCCTTTACTTCTGTGACTTTACTCACCCCTCATTCATTTAGCTCCAGCCTACTGGCCTCCTGGACATTCCTGGAACCTATGAGTACTTGCTGTTCCCTCTTCTGGCTTGGCTAAATATGTGCTCCACAAGGATTGCTTCCCTTCTCTGAGGTCTTGTTGACCATCTTATTTAAAACAGTAACTCTCGGGGCGCCTGGGTGGCTCAGTTGGTTAAGTGACTACCTTCGGCTCAGGTCATGATCCTGGAGACCCGGGATCGAGTCCCACATCGGGCTCCCTGCTCGGCAGGAAGCCTGCTTCTCCCTCTCTCACTCCCCCTGCTTGTGTTCCCTCTCTAGCTGTGTTTCTCTCTGTCAAATAAATAAATAAAACAGTAACTCTCTCTGCTCCACTTATCCCCCTTCTTATTTTCTTTTTCCCCATCTGACATACTCAATCATTTGCTCATTCGTTTGCTTATGGTCTGCTGCCCACCTGCCCCTCAAAGGTAGTCTCCACAAGATTTTGGGATTTTGTCTCTTTTATTGATGGTTTTCCCTTCGGTGTCTAAAATGATGACCAGCTTACCATGTATACTCAACAGTTACTTGCTGACTAAATGACTACTAGGTAGAGGAAGAGTTAAAAGAGACTTATCCAAATCCACATGATGAAGTAAAGCCAAATAAGAAACCAAATTCTGGGGCGCCTGGGTGGCTCAGTCGTTAGGCGTCTACCTTCGGCTCCAGTCGTGATCCCAGGGTCCTGGGATCGAGCCCCAGATCGAGCCCCACATGGGGCTCCCTGCTTGCAGGAAGCCTGCTTCTCCCTCTCTCACTCCCCCTGCTTGTGTTCCCTCTCTAACTGTGTTTCTCTCTGTCAAATAAATAAATAAAATCTGAAAGAAAGAAAGAGAGAGAGAGAGAGAGAGAGAGAGAGAGAGAGAGGGAAAGAAAGAAAGAAAGAAAGAAAGAAAGAAAGAAAGAAAGAAAGAAAGAAAGAAACTGAATTCTAAAGTCAAAACATTTTTGGCAGATAGTTTTAAAGAGATTACATCAATTTGCTGACTTTTTTCCTGCAGATATATTATAAGAATAGGAGGAAATACCCGAATGAGCATCAAACAAAACAAAGCAAAATAAAACAAAACTCAAATAGAGCTATCATTCCAAACAGTCATTTTTCTAAAAAATGTTCTCTTAAACGGACTCAAGATGAAGCCTCATCGACTGAGACGTAGCATTCATTCATCAGTAAGGCCACCTGAGAACCAGGCCCTCCCTGAACATAAGTAAACTTATCACTTGGCCTAAGTCCAAAGCATACCAAACTAATTTTATGCCAAATCTTAGTTTAAGAAACCATATCCCGTTTCCAGCTCAAATTCATTTCCCCAATGCTTTCTTTTTTCTTCATGGAGAGAAAAGCTGACTGAAAAGATTAAGGAGTAATATTTAATGTTATAGCTATCTTTTTTTATGTTTTTTTAAAGAAAAGATAGAGGGGATTATCTACAAGTAATAAAAACAAAGCGATAATGATATAACATACAGTTAATGAACAATTCTCCCCATTAAAGGCAAGAGCATAAACAATTTATTGCACATTTTGGTGGCAGAGAGGAAATACAATTAAATCCATTAATAGCTACAAGAGTTTTTATGTTCCCGGAGGACCTTGGTTTCCAGAGTTGCTTATTCATTTTCATCCACAGCAAAAATGGTGCATGGCAGAGATGACAAATGCTGTAGACTACTTTCCATGTATTTTAGTTTTGAGGAGACAATTTTATTAAGCAAAAGGCTTAAGATAGATTACACTGCTACATTCCACTGGATATGAGCTAAAAGTGCCAAACAAAAGCCTACTTGTGAAGACAATGTAAATGATGACTAATGTAAATCAGGTCTATCATGGGTCAACAAATATTATACCATCAAATTCAGAGCTTCACTGACATCACCTAGAGATGCTATGGTAATGATTTCTATGAATATAAATGCTCAAACATTTTTCACTTTGTTTCTCTTCATAACAAATCAGCAAGACAAAAAAAATAAAAAGGTGTCCTCACTTTTTAAAAACAGGGAAAATAGTGACTTGCATAGAGGTAATCAAAACAAATTTAGCCAAACAATAAATGCATGGCTTTATTTACTAATCCATTATTCTCCAAGCTGAATGCAAATTTTGACTTTTATCTCTAACTGCATCTTCAATAAGGTTTTTGACTCCCTAAGACTTTGGAAGATTAATTAATTAATCTTAATTAAATTAAGATTTGGGTAGCCAAATTCACCCAGTAATCTCATCCTTGGAGTACAACCCAGACAAAGAAGTACATAAAATATTTCTTCCTTGTCCCAGAACACCACAGCTGTGAATCTTATGTATTCAGATGGCACTATCCATTACTCTTAGCCTTCATTTCCAGAGTCCATTCATTCTTATCATATTTGATTACCTGTTTTTTTTTTAGCCCATGATCTATTTAAAGCAATAAAGAGGAAAAAGGCATATTGATAACAATAGGGAGAAATAAAGGCAAAAAAAAAAGCAAATACATGAATAAAAAAATATGTAGGGTGCCTGGATGGCTCAGTTGGTTAAGCGACTGCCTTCGGCTCAGGTCATGATCCTGGAGACCTGGGATCAAGTCCCATATCGGGCTCCCTGCTCAGCGGGAGGCCTGCTTCTCCCTCTCTCACTCCCCCTGCTTGTGTTCCCTCTCTGGCTGTGTTTCTCTCTGTCAAATAAATAAAATCTTTTAAAAGGGGCACCTGGGTGGCTCAGTCATTAAGCATCTGCCTTCAACTCAGGTCATGATCCTGGAGTTCGGGGATCAAGTCCCACATCGGGCTCCCTGCTGGGCGGGAAGCCTGCTTCTCCCTCTCTCACTCCCCCTGCTTGTGTTCCCTCTCTAGCTGTTTCTCTCTGTCAAATTAATAAATAAAATCTTTTTTTTTTTAATGTAACACATACCAGTCTACACTCTTCATTTCACCATGAAGATACCACTCATCAAAATAATCCACACCTGAGACATTAGTCTGTTTTACATATTCTTTTTTTAAAGATTTTATTTATTTGACACAGATAGAGATCACAAGTAGACAGAGAGGGAGGCAGAGAGAGAGGAGGAAACAGGCTCCCTGCTGAGCAGAGAGCCTGACATGGGCCTTGATCCCAGGACCCTGGAATCATGACCTGAGCCGAAGGCAGAGGCTTTAACCCACTGAGCCACCCAGGCGCCCTGTTTTACATATTCTTAAGGAAGAACCAGAAACATGTAAACAAATGTATTTGTAGATTTTCAACTAAAATGGGGCAGGGCGCCTGTGTGGCTGGGTCAGTTAAGCATCCAACTCTTGATTTCAGCTCGGGTCGTGATCTCAGGGTCATGAAATTGAGCCCCACATCAGGCTCCATGCTCAGCTGAGTGTTTACTTGGGATTCTCTCTTTCCCTTTGCCCCTACCTACCCTTTCACTCCCTCCCTAAAAAAAAATAATAAAGTAAAATGGGACAGTGAAGTCTTGGTGTTTATTAAAGAAGAAAATTAATACACACACACACACACACACACACACACACGCACATCCAAATGTTTTGTGATAGGCCTTAAACATAATATGAGGTTTCTCCTATAAAAATAAAATAGAATGTTTCCACAATTCAAGACATAAAAAGGAAAGCTTAAGGAGATAAGAGAAAACTATCAATTTCACTTAAAACCCTCATTTTCTTAGGAGTCACTTAGCTTTTATTAGTAATAAATGGCTAGCTGTAAACTGGTTTAGTTGCTCTTCTGGTTGCCAAACCAGAGCTAAAGAAGTCAGCAGGTAGAATAGGGAAGCTGTCAAGTCAAATTGGCTCAAAACAAAGTTGTGGTTTGCAGGCGGGGCCTGAACCATCTCTTCCGTTCATGTAAGCTGGCAGGATGTAGAAACAGGATCCCGATCCAGCCACTGCTTCAGAAAACTAAAATATTTTATTTTGACTTTAAGTTTGGGGTTTGGCAGGATCTGTGTCTAAAGTGAACTCACGACCTTATGAATGTCCCACTGAGGAAATCATAATAGCAACCAAATTGCCCAGACTCCAGAAAGAAAGCAGTTTTTAGAAGGGTATCAGGAGAGACAGAGAAGCTGTACTGGCAATAAAGATAGCAACAGTAATAGTAGTAACAGCTATTATTTTTAAGTGTTTTTATGTTCACATAAGCATTTACTTATACTAATTTCATAATTAATGAGGGCGACAATTATTAGGCCCGTTTTGTGGATGGGAAAATTAAAGCATTAGAGAGGTTAAATAATTTGCCCAAATCACTAAATTGTAAACAACGGAATCAGGATTAAAATCCTGGCTAACTGGCTCCAGAACCTGCAATTACAGCCATTCTGCTGTTAAGTTTCTTGCTGTCTATAATTCGGTAATAGAGCAGCATTCTGTAATTCCAATTATGACAATGACTTTGACAAAAATGACAAAGTATAAACATTAAATATCGTCAACTATGAGAACTGGCCAGGGCTTGAGGAACATCAAGTTTGTTTGTTTGTTTGTTTGTTTATTAAGATTTTATTTATTTGACAGAGAGAAAGACAGCGAGAGAGGGAGCACAAGCAGGGGGAGTGAGAGAGGGAGAAACAGGCTTCCCGCCGAGCAGGGAGCCCGATGTGGGGCTCGATCCCGGGATCATGACCTGAGCCGAAGGCAGTCCCTTAACCAACTTAGCCACCCAGGCGCCCCGAGGAACATCAAGTTTAAAGAGAGAAATCATTCTGGTGTCAGATAATCACGAGTCATGAGACAAATCCCAACTCCACCTACCTCTAAACCATGTAGTCTTATAAATGCCTTCATCTCACTGGGCCTTGATTTCCCTCTCTGGGAAAGGGATCTCAGTACTTGCTTCTGAAGGTTATTGTGACACACAATAAATGCTCAATTAGTCTGGATCACATCATTCGGGTATCAGCTCAAATGTTACTTCACCAGAGAACTTCTCTGACCCCCTGTCCAAAAGAGCCCTTCCACAACATTCTCAATTCCCTCACTGTGCTTTATTTTTCTTCATGGCATTCACTCATCACCTACTTATTTATATTGTAAATACATAAAATAAATAAATATCTATTTATTTATATTTATAATACCTAAGTATAACTATTTGTTTACTACCTGTCTCCCTACACCTGAATGTATACTCTAGAAGAGAACAAATTTTGTCAACTTGTTTGCCATTTTCCCCAGCACCTGCAGCAGCACTTGGCACATAGAAACATTCAGTAAGTATTTGTTGAATGTACGAATTGTGTAAAACAAACATCCATTCAATAAACACTATAAGTAAAAAATGCACCATTCATTTGATAAATGTATTCACTGAGCACTTATAAGGTAACTAACAAATTAACATGATTATTTCAGATGACAGTAACAAACTGTGAAGATATATAAACTCCCAGAATGTAATGGGCAGGGAAGGGTAGCTTTTCAAGGTGGTAGATTAACTGAGACCTGAATGATACTCACAAGTCAGCCACATGACGATGTGGGGACAAAGCATCCAAGGTGCAAGTGCAAAAGCCCAAAGGCAGAGGTGGCCGTGTCTAGGCCCAGCTTGCCCAGAACCAAGTGAGCACAGTGGAGAATGACAGAAGATAAGGTCAAAGACACAGGAAAAGGTCACATCTTTGAAGTCTTTCCTAAGGCATGAAAAGGGGTTTTATTCTAAATATGATGAAAAGTTATTTGATAGTGTCATTTATCTTCACCCACTAGAATATACATTTAAGAGATCACGGAGACCAGCTGGTCTATAAACATTTGCTAAATGAATGAATTGGGAAGATTATGAAGAAGGGAGTGACATAATCTGATTTGTTTTGAAACATCACCCTGAACTACTACTAGTGGTTACACTCTGGGAGGAAACTAGGGTGGCAAAAGATGGGTAGAATTACAAACAGTAGAATGCAGTGTGGTTTGAGAGGTACTGTAATACAAAGAAACGGAAGGATAAAGCTGCTCTGTAAACCTTGAAGCCATTTGGTGTTTTTAAATAGGAGACAGGAAAAGGTCAGTGAGGAGGAAACAAATAAATGACAACTGATGTCCTAAGCCTTTTGTGTTTTCTATACTATTAAAACTTGCTACAAAGAATCTCTATCTCACGTATAAAAAGGGAACAAAAGGAAAACTCAAGATAGAGAGACACACATATGCACACATAAAATCTTTTGGAGAACAACTGTAAAGAACAAACATCTTTTTATGTCTAAGCACAACAATCAGTCTAAATTTCCTCAGGGACAATTCATAAGCCAATTATATCCACAACATGCCCTGGTGGAAATCTTGCTCCCAGTAAAGTTCTGAGAGGCAAGCTGTCAGGTGGAAGAGTTTCACAGTCCACAAAGAGAGAACAGGTATTCCTCTAGTAGGAATCAAGTTTTAAAACATCATTCCCTTCAGATCTACCTTTATCTGTATTGAGCCATTAAAAAACACATAAATTATAGTATAATTTCTAAGATACACGTCAGAGTTCTAAAAAAAATTTTTTTGTCAAAATACATGTAGATATTATCTAGCGTCACAGTTCACAGAACTAGTAGTACTGTAAATGCTAAAAGGGTTTACCTGGGAATTGGCAAGGACCATTGCTCCCAAAGAGAAAAAGGGAAGAACAGTATTCAGGGTCAGAAAAATGAGTGAAGCTACAACTAAACTCCGAGAGTCGCACCTTGAATGTATCTTAAAACACTTTACTATCTAAAAGAATCTATGTAAATATTAAGTAAATAACTAAATATGCCACTTTCAATACTTCTTTGTCAACCGCCCACTGCAAGGGAAAAAGCATCTAGAACATTCCCCATTCACCACATTTGCTATCAATAAAAAAGAACAAGCAATTCTAGAACCAAGAAAGGAAGGTAATGAGTAGAGTAAAACTTTAGTCCCCCATGTCTTCATCCATTCAATATGTACTTTTGTTACAACGTTACTGCAATACAAAATTTGTAAAGTTCACTCCTTCAGGTTTTCAATCAAGTAGAGTAGATATGTACTTTTTTAAAAAAACAACGTTCACTGGTCTGTTCTGTAATACATGTTCATATATAAAGTTAAGAAATCCTTGCAAAAAATAAGGACAAAAATTAGTATCACATATGATCTAACCATCTAAAATCCATTTTATTTTTATTTTTTAAGATTTTTATTTATTTGAGAGAAAGAAAAAAAACAAGTCAAGGGGAGGGGTAATAGTAAAGGGAGAAGCAGACTCACCACTGAGCAGGAAGCCCCACATGGGGCTCCATCGAGGACCCCAGAATCATGACCTGAGCCAAAGGCAGACACTTAACCAACTAAGTCACCCAGGTGCCCCTAAAAGCCATTTTAGAATTAATGTCTCCAGACAGTTTTCTCAATAGGTATTGACTAAGACCTAAAACTGTGGGAAACAAATGGTAGGCAAGCACCCAGAAGCAAATTCCCTACAAGAAGTGAGCATATTAATACATAAAAACATTTAAAGGGGAATAACAAACAGAAGAAAACTAACACGTTCTTGAAATAGTGAAAAAAGGGACATTTTAAAATAATGTGGAAGAGGACAAAAGTATTCAACTTAAATAAATAAGGAGAAACCACAAATATTAATACTAGAAATACCATGGTCAGGCAATTTTCTCTTTAGTGTTATCTACGAATGCCCAGGGTCCTGGGATTGAGTCCTGCATCAGGCTCCCTGCAGAGCCTGCTTCTCCCTCTGCCTGCCGCTCTCCCTGCTTGTGTGCTCTCTCTCTCCAACAAATAAACAAAATCTTAAAAAAAAAAAGGTCCTATCTAATAAAACTTTCTGTGGTCCTGATAATGTTCTAGATCTGCCTTGTCTAATAAGGAAGCCACTAACCACATGAAACTAGTGTGACACGAAATGTGGCTAATACAACTAAGAAAGAATTTTAAATTTTATCCAATTTTAATGAATCTTAATAGCCACATGCAATTAGTGGTTAGTGTATTGGACATCACAGCTTTAAAGATAAAACAGCTTATGATGTTAAGATTTAACTGGATGTCAAACTGAATGCTTTCACAAAATGTTTTCTGGAAGATGTATTAGCTAAGTAACAATTTATCTTCATTTACTGACCTCCTCTGCTGCTCTTTTACTCTACCTCTCTATCCAATGTAGAGGCCAGATAAGGTCTGTTTAAGCGACTCCCTGAGCTGTAACTGTAGCTCTTCTCTGGTTTATAAGGTAAAAGGGAATGCAGGTCCAGCAGGCTTTCTAACCAGACAAGAGCCCTGTGAATGGCAGGAAAAGGAAAATACTCTAGAGTTAATGTCTAGGCATAACATCTTGATTCTCTAAAATCATCCATCAGAAGCTATGCTGGTTATTTTTCCAACTAGGCCTAGAGAAGGGAGGATTCTATCCACACTTGCCAATCTAAAACCAAATCACCTCACTCAATCCAGCCCAAGAGGCTGCTGAAAGACATTCTAAGACCAACTTCAAACTCTTTTTTCTCAAGAGCCCTAATACCACTCTGAACCCACACTGGAAAAAGACCAACTCTTACGAGCATTCCCACAGCTAGCTTGGATGCCTAAAGCACTCCCAGAATGTGATGCCACAGATGCAAGCCAAGCCAATTTCAAATTTCAGAGGACGCACTAAACCCTCAAGCCCAGGCCAAAACAGAACAAGCTTCCTGGGTTGAAGCAGTGAGAAGACACAGCCCATATTCTTACTTGTATCTCCTCCATGCACACTAAGGCAAACACGCATAGTAATGGTAGCGGCTTATTGGTTTAGCTAAGAAATTGGAAAATTGTTTTAAAAAGAAATCACATAGGAGAATGAAACTAGACCATTCTCTTACACCACACACAAAGGAAAACTCGAAATGGATGAAAGACCTCAATGTGAGGCAGCAATCCATCAAAATCCTAGAGGAGAACATAGGCAATAACCTCTTTGACATCGGCCACAGCAACTTCTTTCAAGACACGTCTCCAAAGGCAAAGGAGACAAAAGCGAAATGAACTTTTGGGACTTCATCAAAATAAAAAGCTTCTGCACAGCAAAGGAAACAGTCAACAAAATAAAGAGGCAACCCAAAGAATGGGAGAGGATATTTGCAAATGACACTACAGACAAAGGGCTTATATCCAAAATCTATAGAGAACTACTCAAACTCAACATCCAAAAAGATGAACACATCAAAAAATGGTCAAGGACATGAAGAGGCACTTCTCCATGGAAGATATACAAATAGCTAATAGACACATGAAAAAATGTTCATCATCACTAGCTATCAGGGAAATTCAAATCAAAACCACACTGAGATACCACCTTACACCAGTCAGAATGGCCAAAATTAACAAAACAGGAAACAAGTGTTGGAGAGGCTGCAGAGAAAGGGGAACCCTCTTACACTGTTGGTGGGAATGCAAGTTGGTGCAGCCACTTTGGAAAAACAGTGTGGAGATTCCTTTAAAAATTAAAAATAGAGCTACCCTATGACCCTGCAATTGCGCTACTGGGTATTTACCCCAAAGATACAGATGCAGTGAAAAGAAGGGCCATATGTACCCCAATGTTCATTGCAGCAATGGCCACAATCGCCAAACTGTGGAAAGAGCCAAGTGCCCTTCAACATGAATGGATAAAGAAGACGTGGTACATATATACAATGGAATACTACACCACCATCAGAAAGGATGAATATCCAACTTTTGTAGCAACATAGACTGGACTGGAAGAGATTATGCTGAGTGAAATAAGCCAAGTAGAGAAGTCAAGTATCACATGGTTTCACTTACTTGCAGTGCATAAGGGGTAATACAGAGGACAGTAGAAGGAAAGGAAATGGGAAGTAGGGTAATTCGGGGAGAGAAACAAAACATGAGAGACTTTGGACACAGAAACAAACTGAGGGACTTGGAGGGAAGGGGGTGGGGGGATGGGAGAGCCTGGTGGTGGGTACTGAGGGCATGTATTGCATGGAGCACTGGGTGTGGGGCATAAACAATGAATCTTGGAACACTGAAAAAAATAAAATAAATTTAAAGTAAAAAAAAAATCACATAATCACTAAGGTGCCCAAAAGATCTGTAAATCAATACACGTAAAACGGACTCTGTGAAAGTCATTCTCTTTCTGACTTAAGGAATCTGAGCTTCCACAGGGACCATGGATAATATTACCCTGATAGACAGGATATTCTATTACAACACTCACAATGTGAAACTCAAATCTTCTAAGATACAAATATGCTTTTAAGACTTTTAATGCTAGGGAAATAACAGAAATTTCACCAGGTCTCTCTTATTTGATCAATTTTATTTACTTCCTATCTAGCATTTAAGAAGTACTTTCTTTTTTTGTATTTATTTCACCCACATTTTAGAATGAATGGCCAGTAAAGTATTCCCAATCAGTGGATAAGAAAATTGAGGTGTGGAAGAATTTGCCTTGGCATACAACAAGAATATAAGAATAATATATCCTGGCTTGCCTAGTGCTTCTGTGGTTAGAGAGGCAACTGTCCCTAAATGTCTTTTTTTTTTTTTTTTTTTTTTTAAGATTTTATTTGACAGAGAAACACGGCAAGAGAGGGAACACAAGCAGGGGGAGTGAGAGAGGGAGAAGCAGGCCTCCCACCAGGCAGGGAACTGGAAGCAGGGCTTGATCCCAAGACTCTGGGATCATGACCTGAGCCAAAGGCAGCTTAATGACTGAGCCACCCAGGTGCCCCATGTCCCTAAGTTGTCTTGATGAAACTAACACTTCTACTGCAGACTAGTCATGTCAACTTAGCCATGGCCACCTCCTTTGGTTCTAACAGTTTTATCCAATAAGGCTTAATTCAGTACCCAATTAAAAAAAAAATGTGGTCTAAGGAGAAATGTGACTGATAACTCCTGAACTCTTTCCCTAAGTGCACATACAGATAAGGACATGCAAATGTGCTTTATACTCAAAGACAAATGTGATACAGATTGTAAGTGATACAGCACAGCACATTTTAACTCCCAATAATTGGTTTTATGACACTGAGGAAATTTTGTACACCCATGATATGTAATAATTTTTCTTTCCTTTCTTTTTTTTTTTTTTTTAAGATTTTATTTATTTGACAGAGAGAAACAGAGCCAGAGAGGGAACACAAGCAGGGAGAGTGAGAGAGGGAGAAGCAGGCTTCCCGACGAGCAGGGAGCCCGATGTGGGACTCGATCCGGCGTCTCCGGGATCATGACCTGAGCTGAAGGCAGTCGCTTAACCAACTGAGCCACCCAGGCGCCCCGTAATAATTTTTCTGCCTCCCCTACTGAAGTAACTCAAAAAGAGAAAAGAACATCAGGGAAAACTTCACCATACAAGGACCCAAGAGAAGGGATCAACAGTGAAACTCTAAAACTCTTCCCTTAACATCAAGCAACATGCCACCTGCTTATAATGTGATCACACCATTAGCCAATCCATGGGCCATAAGAGAGGAAGCACTACTTAGTATGGAGAGAAAACAATATCAACTTCTAAAGCTGTGAACTTCATGAACTGTAATAGACCTATCTGCTTAAGATTCTTTAACAGACTCTTAAAAGTCAACTGTATTTCCCAGTGATTACCTCCAGAGAGTGAAAACAGAGACAAGACTGGGGGCTTTTTCCTTTAAAATTTCCATCTTCCTGTACTGCTTGAATTTCTTAATCATGGATATGTATTAATCTTTTAATTTAAAAAAATGCTATTAGCATTGGACATAAAAAGAAAAAAAATGCTGGTGAGGCGCCTGGGTGGCTCAGTCATTAAACATCTGCCTTTGGCTCAGGTCATGATCCCAGGGTCCTAGGATTGAGTCCCGCATCCAGCTCCCTGCTCAGCGGGAAGCCTGCTTCTCCTTCTCCAACTCCCCCTGCTTATGCTCCCTCTCTTGCTGTCTCTCTTTCTCTCTGTGTCAAATAAATAAATAAAATCTTAAAAATAAAAATGCTGGTAAAGGTCAATGAATCAAACAAGTTAGTTATTTTAAAGCCAACTATAACTATTCTCTTCAATCATAAAAAGTTTAAAAACATATATATATAAAGCTTTAAATCCACAATCATGTTTACATTTCTTAAGTGCACATATGTCACATGCTTGTGTCTCATTTAAGTTACATGAGACAAGAATGTTAATCCTAGGCTATATACAGAGTGCTGTATACAGGGTGCACATCACCAATATATTCTAAACAACACGAACAAGTAAACAAGGAGACCTCAAATTAACCAGATGACTCTAGTAATTGGAAGGGCCAATAGCAGGACATTTTCTCCCCACAGGGTGTTATTTTCCATCCTGCAGATAAAACAGCATGCTCCAAAGAGCACAAGTGTTCCACAAGGAGCTGGGAGGCACAACGGTGATAGCTGAAAAACAAAGTCAGAGCAGGACAGCTGACAATCTCAAGGATTGGTTAGTAGACATGACATAACTGCATGATCCCAGCAGGAGAAAACAACAAGCAACCTAGGCCTCTCATACCAAGTTAGCGTAATAATTACCCACTCAGGATGGTAGGCTGTTTCTTGGGCTAATAATTTATTACATGGACTTTTCAGTGACCAATAGGTGCAGATAAAAAAAAATCAACAGCAATCAGTGATTTTATTTATCTCCTTCTGTTGCACAGCAGCTTCTTCCCAGTTGGCTCAATGCCTTTTCAATCTAACAAGCTAGGAAAGGCAGCTGTCCAACTGTCACCAGTCAAACATAGTGATAGATGTGAATGAAGAATGGGCAAACATGTATTACTAACACTGAAACAATGTAGGAAGGGGTACAGTGCTTTTATGTTTGAAAGAGGTAGATTAAAATACTTCAACTATAGATGGACCCATCTAAAAAGAGAGAAGCCTGCTAAGGAACATTACACACTAAACTCCCACTTGAATTTGGTGTTATGCTAGGGCACTGGCCAAAGCAAACTAAACTAACGTGGCTTCTGATTACCCTAAAGGAAAGACAAAGCAAAAAGAAAGTGTAAGTCAGTGAAGTGAATGCTGAAACACAAAGGATATGAAGAATAAGAGGGGTGAGGCATGAATGGAAGACAGTTTAGCATTACCTAAAAAAAAGTTTCAGATGTATACTCTGCAAACAGCAATTCAACCCCTACATATAAAGCCAACCAAAAGAAACTTTTGCAAGGAACACCAGGAGTCCTGGGTAAAAATATTTAAAGTGTTACTATTCCTGTTAACAAACAAGAAATAACCCAAATATTCACCAAAAGGAGAATTATGATATATTCATACAGTGAAATTCTACCTGTTGGTGAAATTATTTAAAGGAGAGCCACTATACCCCACTGACGAGTCTCACAAGTTGAATGCTCAGTTAAAACACACTAACATGGGGCGCCTGGGTGGCTCAGTTAGTTAAACCGCTGCCTTCAGCTCAGGTCATGATCCTGGAGTCAAAATGGATTGAGTCCCGCATCAGCTTCTCCCTCTGACCTTCTCCCCTCTCATGCTCTCACTCACTCTCTCTCTCAATAAATAAATAAAATATTTTTAAAAAAAAACAACACACACACTAACACAACCGAATTAATTCACAGAACACATAGTGTGATGGCACTTATATAAACTTCAAAAACACTCAAAACTAAAAAATATAGTTTAGAGATGCACACATGCAATAAAACTATTTTTAAAAGACAAGGGAAATAATAAGTACACAATTCAGGACAGTGTTTAGCTTTGTAGGGGGAAGTAGGGGATATGATCAGGATGGGGCACCCTGAGGGCTTCAGCATAATTTATAATGCTCCATTTATTAAGCTGAGTCAAGTACAGAAATGTACTTTTCATCATTTTTGTAAAATACCCTATCTAGGAGATATCTGTGTGTGTGTGTGTGTGTGTGTGTGTGTGTGTGTGTAATTTTGTAGCAAGAAATGATTCAAAATAAAGGGAAGAGGAGATAAATAGAGCTGAACCTGGAACCAGACAATACTTCCTAACCCCCACTTACACATCCATCTACCCAAGGCTGGGCTAACAGAATAAGGAGAGAGTCCAAAACTCCAAGGCAACAGAATCAGCTCAGTTTAGAGGTGACAAAAAGATCACCTTCAGGCACTTTTCTGGGCTTACTAGGTGAAAGCAGCTTAACAGTGTCTGTTCACCGGGTAAACTGTAAAACACTGCACACTGCCCCCAAAGAGTTGGAGAAAGAAAGACTGCTTTGCTAATACAGAAAGAGAAAACATCACAAACTCAGGCATATTTTACCAAGGAAAGGAAAATCCCCAGATGGTTCCAACAGACAGAGGAACGGACTGAATTCAAGGAACAAGGCAGTAATTTTTTGTAGACCTCCAGGGCTAAGAGAATTTGTGACTAGCTACTGGGGAGGAAGGAGGGGATGAAAAATATACTTAAAGACACACTAAATAGGACTTTTACAAGAGCACAGACGCCAGGACAGAATGTGTGTAATCTGAAGCCCAATTGAACGTGTGCGTATTAAAGACTAGAAGCCTCAAGGGTTACTCTATGGGCTTTACCTGGCAGAAGGTGACAATGGAGTCTGGCACACGCTGAGTATATTGGGAAATAATAATATCAAAAGACATCTATACCACATCTATGTAACATATGTACAGCCCACGGGCGCCAGCGAGGCAGGGAAAAGAGTCTGTGCCAATCGCAGGGAAACTGACCGTCAGGAAGGCGGGATTCGGTCAGACCGACTAAGAGAAGGCCCTGGGCTGCGAGTCCAGAAGGCCCCAATCGGGGAGGGGAAAAGGGTGGTCCCGGGCCAAGGCAGAAGGTGGGGCTGCCAGGAGAGGGCGGGGTCCCCGCAGGAGGAGTCCTGGGAGGCCAGGCAGGGGCCAGGCAGGGGCCAGCCCGGGCAGCCAGGGGGAATCCAGGGAGGGGGCACTCCCTTGGGCGCTGAGACGGGGAAGGGGGGGAGGAGGGGAGGTCACAGACCCGGTCCTGCGGCCCCGAGGGCCCGGTCCCCCTGCCCGCCGCTCACCTGGGCACGCAGCTGGACGAGCTCCGGTCCACCTCCCAGGTGGCATACAGGTTCATCTGCACCGGGGCGGGGGTGCGGCCTGGCCCCGGGCCGCCGGGAGGCGCGGAGCCGGAGGCCACCGCGACGGCCATGGAGGTGGAGGTGGACGAGGACGAGGAGGAGGCGGCCGCCGCCGAGGTGGACGAGGACGACGAGGTGGCCTGGGCCAGCTTGGGGGGCGTCGGCTGCTGAGGCGTCGACTGTTGCGGCGGCTGCTGCTGTTGCGGAGACTGGGCGACCCCAGAGCCCCGCTGGCCGCTGCCGCCCCCGGCGCCTCCAGGACCACCGCCCGCCCCTCCGCGTTCAGCCATGGCCCGGCCGGAGGTGGGGGGCGCGGGGGTTACGGGGATCCGGGCGACGCCGAGAGGACGCCCAGGCTTCTCCCACCGCGGCGGCGAGGGATCGACTTGTCTCCTCAGCCCGCCCGCCCCAGCGCGCGAGCGAGCGAGCGCGAGGCTGCACGCACGCGCGGGGCCTCTCAGCGCGCGGTCCTCGCGCTCGCCCGCCGCTGCCTGTTGCGGCTCGCGCCGCCGAGAAACTGGGTGGGCGTGTCGGGGGGGCGGGGAGGGCTGGCTGGCGCCTGCCCCACCCAACGCCGAGGGGCGGGGCCCGAGCTTGCGCTCCCGCCCCTGGTGAGTCTGTGGGCGCGCTCCCCTGGCTCCCCTCGCTCCCTAGCTGCTCGCGCCCCTCTCGCTCCCGAGCCCCGCCGGACCCTGCCCTCAAACCCGCAGCGCGGGCCGCAGCCAGCCGGCCCGGGCCTCCCCTCCCCCGTCGTTCTCTCGGCAGGAACAGCCCGGCCAGCGGAAACTCCGCTTTTCCGGGGCGCGGCCCCGGCCAGGAGGGGGCTGCCGCGGGAGCGCGCCTTAGGCCCCTCGGATCCCTAGAGCGGAGGCAGAAGGGGTCGCCGGCGAAAGCCCGCGTCGCGCCAGCCTACGTGCGGCCGCCGCTTCGCCCCCCAATTTTGCGGCCCCGGGCTTCCTTCAGGACCTACAAAGGGAGCTGTGGCGACCCAGTAGTCGGCCCACACGCCTGTGGGCCGTGAAGTTTGGGTCCCTGCTTCTCTCCACCACAGGCTTATGGGCTCAGGGACTCAGAGTCCAGAAAGCCCTAGCAAGGATGAAATATAAAGCCAAGCCTCGGCCCATATGAAGCCACCCTTCCTACTTGTCGGTCCTATAGCTCCCCTCCCCCAAAGAAGCATTCTAGAGCCATGCTCCCCCCAATCCCTGCCCTCAATTTCTTCCACCTGTAATGTTTTCTCTGGTTCACCCTTCACTTAATCTCTAACATCCTACTCCTCCAAAGACCTAGCTCAATCAACGGCCATGTCCCAACATGGGATCTCCCACACTACCCACCCCCATTTATCACCTCCAAAAACCTGAAGCCATCCTGAAGCCTCCTGACATCGTCCTTGGTTGGTGCACTTAGAGCAAAGCAATACCAGTAACACAACAGCAGTATTCTCTCCTCTGCACCCAGCAAATGCCTATCAGGCCCCTGATGTCCAACGTTGCCTAGTCTGTTGGGAAGGCTTCTTGGGACCAGAGGACTAGAACCTGGAGAAAGCAAGCCCACCTCCCTCAACCCACCCACCACACCTAGAGATTGGGTGACTGAAACTACTCAGTTCACATGGACTGAAAACAATCTAGATTTTGAGCTGTGTTTTCTCCCAGGTATGGACTTGGGACTCTTCCGGCCCCAGGTCTATTAGAAAGGCCTGACCCGGCCTACTTCCCAAGCCCACTGCACTTCCTCAGCCCAGCCAGGGTGTTAAGCTGGCTATTTTTAGTCCCCAAGGACAAAGTAGTAGGGTCAAACCAGACCTAGAGGTACTTCCCGGAGAGCCCTCTTACAAAAGCAGGCAGTGGGAAGACACAATTCCAGCACGGCCTTGAATTTACCACTGGTCTCAACTGCATCATCTGATCCAGGCACATGCCCCTGGCCACTGAGGCAGCCCTGAAGTTGAAGGAAAAGCCTGTTTTAGTCCTTTTGCACGAGGGGATTAAAAGACGAAGGAGAATCACAAGTGTTACATATGCATCTCTTTCCTTGGGAAACAGCTTTATTTACAAAACAGGTCTAAAATAAGAACATGAAATGACAAGGCCTTGGGAACTGTGGGAGAGCTGGCTCTTGGGGACCATGTGTGAAGCCCAAGCATCCAGACAAAGGGCCTAAAGGAGGACCAGGTATGTGAGGGGGACCTAAAATTTGAACTCCTTGTATTTCTTACTGCCCCCGCGGCTGTCCTGGGGCTGAGCTTTCCGTTTCTTTTGCTGAAGGAGAGAAAGAGAAACAGGTTACAATAGGTGAAACAACCCACTGATGCCCAAGACAAGGGTGGGCAGCCTGACTCAGCCACATAGGTCGGTGGAAAAAGTGCTAAAACTGGATTCTCAGACTTGGATGAGTTCCCCTCCCTGTGCCTTAGTTTCATCATCCTTAAAGAGGGCAGCCCACCGGAGGATTTCTAAGGTTTCTGACACCAGGGAAGCTCAGGGCAGCAGACACTGAGTGAACCCTCATTCTATTAGAGGACAACATGCCACTGAAAAAGGAGTCCCTGGTACCTAGTTCCTGGCTCACATCCAGCTGGGTTCCCCTGTGACCTCCTACCTTTTGTTTGGCAGCATGCTCGGCCACCATGTCACTGAAGTCTTCCTTCTCCACCTGTGCCTGCTGCTCCCGTACATGCTCCTCATACTTCTGGGTCATGGCCATGGGATCCAGCTCCAACTCTTCAGGTGCCAGAGCCACTTCCACACCTTGTAACTCGGGAGCTGGGCCCTTCCGGCTCATCACCTGGAAAAGGGATCAGAGTCTTGTCATCTACAGAGAGGCTTAGAAGACTTTGTTTCTGCCTCCTCTCCCAGGTGCCAAAAGAGTGCTCACTGTGGACATGTCGTAGATGTGGGTGGATCCCATCATGGCTCCTCCAACAGTGGCCGTTCTCTTCTCTGGTAACACAGTGAACAGCTGAGGTGTCTCACTTCTGCAAAGGACAATGGGGTCAGGCCCAAAAAGGAGGGGACATAGGGTCTCCAGAAGAGGAAGCAAAGAGAACAGAAGCAGCACCTCTGCCCATCTCCCAGAGAGATTCCAAGACTCCCAGAGGAAAAATGATGCCTAGGCTGCCTCTGTAGGTCATAGAGACCCACAAGGACTGGGTTGCTGGGGAGAAGGGTGGGGCAGTGCTGATTCCAGGAAATACAATCTGGAAGGAATACAGGAACTGAGTTAATTGGGGATCAGAGATCAAGATTCCCACATGTGAAGAAGGGCTAAGGGTCAGGCTAAAAGATCCCAAAAGAACTCTAGTACAGAGAAGATGGCAGGAGAAAAGAGACGATAACAGTTCCTGTCCAAAGTCATACCTAGAGTTCTAACATAGAAACTCAAACTTCCAGTACTTCCTATGGCATAAGAAGCATCCGAGCCAGTCTTGCCATGTGTTTCAATGATTCCACTCAAAATATAAGAGCCAATCTACCAATATCAACCCAGACCTCTCCCCACCTCTCCCTCTGGAAGAGGTAACAATCTATTCTCACATAACAGTCAGAATTAACACTTTAAAACAGTTCAGATCCTGTCATTCCTTTGCTCAAAATCTTCCAAGGCTTCTGATTATCTGAATAAACCCAACCTCCCTACATGATCTGAGGGGTTCATAATCTGGTTCTACTTAATCCCTGTTCACTCTACTCCAACCACAGGACCCTTCTTTTCTTCCTTGAATATGTAAAGCTTGAGACTTCTACATAAGGAGTAACAGGGACCACATTTATGTCCCTCCCACCTGAAACACTCCCCCCCACCCCCCCAAAAGGGGCAAAACACATGAAACAAGGATTTCAAGTCAGTTGACAGGGCGTTAACAAAGGAGAGTAACTCCTGAGACAGGAAACAAATGAGATGTGTCTTTCAGTTACCCTGCCTACTGTACTGAGAGAGTCTGTGGGCCACAGAACAAGGAGGGGGAACCCATGCAGAGCCCAAAGGATTCTAGCTGACTGAGTTAAAGGGATGAAGCTGAAAGACCAGAGAGACCAAGGCAGCTGAAGATCCCAGGGCGGAGTCTTAGAGAAGAGACAGTGGCACAGAGACTTGAGAACCCAGGAGATCGATAGAGGGTCCTCCTCAGTATTGAGGTGAGTTTAAGTGCCAGAACCGGGGAGAGAACCACCCAAAGGGACTGGTGGTAACAGTGCCTGCTGCCCACCTGGGCCAGGGAGTAGTGCCTAACTCACTAGCCTGATTAAAAATCCTCCTGACTGGGGCGCCTGGGTGGCTCAGTTGGTAGAGGCTGCCTTTGGCTCAGGTCATGGTCCCAGGGTCTTGGGATCGAGCTCCACATCAGGCTCCCTGCTCAGCAGAAGACAGCCTGCTTCTCCTTCTCCTTCTGCCTGCTGAGCTCTGCCTACTTGTGCTATCTCTCTGTCAACTTAATAAAATCTTAAAAAAAAAAAATCCAGGGCACTGGGTAGAGTGTACAGAACGTCCTGTACCTAGTAGTGGAGAGGACTGCACACCGCTTCAGTCTTGCCTTAGGAACCTGAAAAGCAAGACTTGAGAGAATCAAACTGTTTCCAAGTACCTGAACTGTGTGCCTAAACAAACCTGAGCAAGGTTTATAGGAATACAAGAGAACCCTGAACCCAACAAGGTGAATTTCATGAAGTCTGGCTTTCAATCAAAAATTAACAAGCATGTGGGGCGCCTGGGGGTGCAATTGGTCAAGTGTCCAACTTGGTTTTAGCTCAGGTCGTGATCTCGGGATTCTGAGATCAAGTCCCACACGGTAAGATCTGTGCTCAGTGCTTGGGATTCTCTCTGTCCCTATGCTCGTCCCACTTGTGCTCGCTCGCTCTCTCATGCTTGCAAATAAGTAAATCTTAAAAAAAAAAAAGAAAAAAGGAAATACAAAGAGAAAAGAGAGATTTTTCAAAAGGAACAGGACATCAGTGAGGAGGAGGACAGCTTCAAGAAATCTAATACATATATAATTAGAGTTGCCAAGGGAGAAGAGAAAGCAAAGGGAACAGAAAATGTATTTGGGGGCGCCTGGGTGGCTCAGTTGGTTAAGCAACTGCCTTCGGCTCAGGTCATGATCCCGAACACCCCAGATCGAGTCCCACATGGGGCTCCCTGCTCGGCGGGAAGCCTGCTTCTCCCTCTCTCACTGCTTGTGTTCCTTCTCTGGCTGTGTTTCTCTCTGTCAAATAAATAAAATCTTAAAAAAAAAGAAAAGAAAAGAAAAAGAAAACGTATTTGGACAGGGGCACCTGTGTGGTTCTGTCGGTTAAGTGTCTGGCTCTTGCTTTCGGCTCAGGTTCATGATCTCAGGGTTGTGAGATCAAGTCCCATGTTGGGCATGGAGCCCACTTGGGATTCTCTCCCTCTGCCCCATCCTCATCCCCACCCCAAAATAAAGTACTGAAAGTGAACTACTGTCAACCTAGAATCCCTATTCCTGACCAAAACCAAAAACCTTTCAAGAGGACATTTAAATAAAACCAAAAAAACTTAAAATAAACCTTTAAAAAGGACAAACAAAGGACTTTTTAGACTGACAACACCAGAAGAATTTATGACCGGCACACCCACAACAAGAAATGCTGAAGGAGGGCACCTGGGTGGCTCAGTGGGTTAAAGCCTCTGCCTTCAGCTCAGGTCATGATCCCAGGGTCCTGGGATCGAGGCCCGCATCGGGCTCTCTGCTCGGCAGGGAGCCTGCTTCCTCCTCTCTCTCTGCCTGCCTCTCTGCCTACTTGTGATCTCTCTCTCTGTCAAATAAATAAATAAAATAATTTAGAAAGAAAAAGAAATGCTTAAGGATGTGTTTCAGGTGAAAGGAAAACGCTGCCAGCTGGAAACCCAGATGTACACGAAGAAAGGGAAGAACACTGAGAACGCTAATTATGTGAGTTAATACAGGACTATCTCTCTAAAACAACAACAACAACAACAAAAGGACAACTGACTATTTAAACAAAAATAATCGCGCAGCGTAGGATTTACAACACATAAAAATAAAAAGCACAATGACAGTGCAAAGGCTGGGAAGAGAGAAATGAAGTATACTGCTATTAGGTGCTCACCACTCTCCACAAGTGGCATTATCACTTAAAGGGAGATTGTGATAAAGATGGATACTATAAACCCTACAGTAACCACTAAAAGTAACCAAACAAGGGCGCCTAGGTGTCTCAGTCATTAAGCGTCATTAAGTGTCTGCCTTCGGCTCAGGTCATGATCTCAGGATCCTGGGATCGAGCCCCACATTGGGCTCCCTGCTCCACGGGAGGCCTGCTTCTCCTTCTCCCACTCCCCCTGCTTGTGCTCCCTCTCCCACTGTCTCTCTCTCTCTCTCTGGCAAATCAATAAATAAAATCTTTTTAAAATAACAATAATAAAACTAAATTAAATTTAAAAACAACAAAACAGCTTTACAGCTAATAAGTCAACAAAGGACATAAAATGGAGTCATAAAAAAAATGTTCAATTAATCTAAAATGCAGGCAAATAGGAAAATGGAACAAAACACAGAATGGGCAAAGAGATCACCTCAGGAAAAAGGGGTCAATTCATTAAGAAGACTTAACAATTGTACACATTTACATACCTAATAATGGAGTTTCCATTCCAAGACTCTAAGAAACCCATGTCTGTCTTAGGCACTTACGGTTCCTTCTGCCCCAGATCTCCCAGTGGTTAGATCCTTTCTGACATTCTGCTCTTGGCTCAAATACCTCAGTGAGAGCTTCCCACAGACCTCCCCACCACCCAAATCCCTCCACATCCCATTACCTACCTGACACTGCTTCACCATCCTATCCCTTGTTCGCTGATGAACTGCTTACCTTGTGATTTTTACTGCCTAGACCTGGGCCTGGCAGAATTGGTGTTCCATAATTGGTTCACAAAGTGGGAACAGGGGGAAACAAGTCAGCCAGCCAACCCAGAGGCTGAAGGGAAGATGAAGACCTTCCCTCTCAGCCTTCCCTTATTTTCTCACCCGTCCATCGCTTCCTCAATCTTCTTCTTCCTCAGCTCAATGAGTTCAGGGGTCTCCATTCCAGCCGGCACTGACGAGAACCCTCCAGGAGTGATAAGGCCACTTCGAAGAGAGAGACAAGCTCTGGAGTAAAGACAAGGCCCCCAGGGACAGACCACTTTAGAGGCAAACTCTGCTCTCCCCACCTGTCTGCAGGGGTAATAAAGCCTGTCTCATCTGGTTTGTCCTCATCACTTTCTTCCTCTTCCTCTTCTTCTGAAGACTCTTCATCAGATGGCTCCAGCTCCCCCCAAGGGGTCCTATCAATCTCTTCTTCCTCGGTCTTGGTCTGAAAGAGATCATACACTCACTCAGCAAACATTTACTATGTACCTATAATGCGTCAGGTTGTTGCAAACTGAAGGGATATAAAAGTAAACACACAATAATCTCTGCCTACAGAAAGTTCCTATTCTAGTGGGGAACTTACTTCAGTCACATCTCAGGAACATGCATGCCCTTTTTCAGATTTTGAAACTTCCAAACACCCAGCTCCCTGACAATGAATCTAACCTCTACACTTCATGACCTGAAGTTAAGACAGCCACGGCCTATACCTGAAATTCAGCAGCATTGGTTCCAAACACGTCCCCGTAGAGTGGTTTCCCGGTCTCATCTACTGGGGGTTTGCCCCAGCCACCAGCATGGTACCCAAAGGAACAGCTCTGCAAGAGACCCAAGAGACCCACCGCAAGTCAGTTCCACCACACTGAAGCCCTGGAGAAAAGTCACACTACAAAGTACAGAACTAGCACTTGGTAACTCTGGAAATTAGGATTTCAGAGAAGAATTACATGTTATAAAGCATTACAAAGCAAAAGTAGTAAGCAAGAAAAATCCAGAGGCAACAGGATGGGGAAATGGAGGCAGAGAGTCAACTAATGAACCTCAGCCTTCGTGGCAGACTCCATGCTGTCTGAAAGAAAAAACAGGACTCTTAACTTTTTCTTGATTTTTCTAACTTTATAAACCCTTTAAAATCTATTTCTCTTAAGGGACAAAAGTTTTTACCTGAAATTTAACAATTACTTCTTTTTCACTTTAATGACTTTGCTATCGTTTTGTTTTTTAAATCACTGCATATTTAATAATAAAAGCATAATGCCAGTCCAGAGACAAAATTATTTCTGTCCAGCCATGTATGTATCAAAAAGATATCTGGAAACACATTCACCAAATTTTAAATCTGGTTATTTCTAAGTGGTGAAATTATAGGTGATTTGTTTTCATCTTTGGACTCATCAATTCTCATTGTTTTACAGTGAGCATGTCAGGTGTTTTAATAAACAAAAACTACTCTTTTTGAAAAAAAAAAAGAGAGAGAGAGACATGGGGCAGTGGGATGAGAGGACCAAAAAAAAAAAAAAAAAAAAAATCATCCTCTAGTTAAAAAGCAGAGGCAGCTAAGAATAAAAGACCAGTCTTACCTCAGGGATGGGCGAGTTCAGCCCAGGAATTTTCAGGTTGGGGTACGACGGGGGTGGTCCATACCGCTGCATGGCAATCAGCCACGGGGGAGGGACCTTGTGAGCATTCTGCCGGAAAAAGAGAACAGGATACCATCTGCCCAACCCTGTCCTTTGTCTCCCTTTTGCCCCAATTCCCACCCTCTTCTTGGCTTTCCCAGTCAGATAACTGGCACTCACTGGTCCTACTGGCATCCCCAAGGAAATCCTTAGCTCATCAGACAGATCTCCTGGTTTCTTCTCCTTGAGTCGTGTCTCAAACTCCTTCCCCTGAGAAAAAAGCAGAACACACTGTATTATGAATGCCAGACATACACTGGGAATTTAACGGCAAGAGACTAGGGAAACAAAGATGAGAAGTCCCGATCCACTCAAGACACAAAATCCAGGGGCGCCTGGGTGGCTCCGTTGGTTAAGCGACTGCCTTCCGCTTGGGTCATGATCCTAGAGACCCGGGATGGAGCCCCACATCGGGCTCCCTGCTCGGCGGGAAGCCTGCTTCTCCCTTTCTCACTCTCCCTGCTTGTGTTCCTTCTCTAGCTGTGTTTCTGTCAAATAAACAAAATCTTAAAAAAAAAAAAAATCCTACTGAGAGCTGCCCTAGTGCCTGTTGATTCTCATCACTCCTCTCCCTGGCTAGAGCAGGAAAAGTAATAAAGGCCAGGAAGGAGAAGAGCGGGACTCCCAGTACCGAAATCAACCCACTAGAAGAATAAGGCCAGGTTTAGGACCTGTTTTCCCATCTGTAAAATGAGGGCACTTTGAAGAATGATCTCCAAGATCTTTCCACCTCAAAAATGCCCTAATATCGTGGGGACTACCATTTCAAGGATCAGGAATAAAAAATAAAAACTTTTCTCCCACCCTCAATATTAACTGTCTCCCATCTACCATTTGGTGCCTCTGTCCCTTATCCAGTCATCATTTTAAAGACATGGACTGAACCTCTCCTCCCAAAAAAACCTACCCCCTTTTAAGATTTCAAATTCCACTCCCTTCAACGGGAGTTAAGAAACAATTCTAAAAAGGACAGGAGCCACTGTACCAACTTGGAAAGCCTTTCCAACAAACAGTTACACAGCCATGACCGAAGGCCCAGTCTTTTCTCCTGAGCTCCCACACCCGAACCTCATAATACAGGTCCCCGTGGATGGTCAGCTTTGGCTTTGTCTGCCACTTGAAGAAAGCATCGTGCAGTTTCTGGTAGTCAATGTCAATCTTCCCCATCTTTGGTCGAACCTTCTCTCGCATTTTGGACTTCATGGTCTTCTGTTCTTCCTGTGGAAAATGCCAGAAGACAGGTCGTAACAGGTATTCACCAAGTTGGGCTCTTTATAGATCTCGCTCCCCGCTCCCAAAAGAAATAAAGGAAGAGGCACCTGGGTGGTTCAGTCAGTCAAGCATGATCCCTGGGTCCTGGGATTGAGCCCTCCATTGGACTCCCTTCTCCCTCTCTCTCTACCCGTCCCCCTCCACCTGTGCCATCTCTCACTTTCTCCCTCTCAAATAAATATTTTAAAAAGAAAAAGAGAAACCTCATGTATCTCATTCCAGAAGTCACCGAAATCCTTCCTGCTCAAACCCCTCCAAGTTACATAATCCAAGTTGAACAAAATACATACATCATATAAAATCACCTTCAACTATGTACACTGGCAAAGAGTTTTTTCAAGCCACCCGATCAAGAGACTGACCTCATCAGCTGCCTCTGGACAGAAACTGGGTGACTGGAGTCCAACTGAGAGGCGGTTTTCATCACGTACTTTTGTACCTCCTGAACTTTTTGCAGTACACACAAGTATTACCTACTCAAAGTACTTAACTTAAAATTTTAAATCTAAGAAGTTACACAAGCACCATGAATCTCCAGCCACAGAGTGCATCAGAATGACACTGGGAACAGGGATCTGCAGACACAGCCAAAAGCCATCGGCCCGAAAAGGAGTCACCGAGTGGAGATCAAAGAACTGGCCTAGTGCAGGCAGAGGAGGAATGAGGAGACAAGCAGGGAAAGGGAGCCACATGGAATCAGAAGTCTCAGCATGGGGCAGGAGAGCTAGTTCTGAACATTGAGGCCAGGTGTGCCTTTCTTGAGTTGATGTCTTTCCCTCCCACCCTTCCCGTCCTCTGTCATACAGTGCTGACTTCTGGAGAATGGGTTATTAGACAAGTGACAAAAAAGTAGACTTTGGGAACCACATTCCCGATTTTGAAATGGGCTGCTATTAAGGCCGTGGATCTGCAGGGCAGATCTGAGCCCTGGCCAGTCCCTTACCTTCTCCTGCAGGGCTTCCCGCATTTCCTGGATGCCTGTGCGTTTGATGAAGTCTGGCAGCTCAAAGGGGGGCTTCTCAATGCCTCGTTTGCCCTGTAGGTACTTGCGCTTAAAACACCAGTGGCGTGGTACAGGCACAGAATTCCGAGTGGCCTTGAGGTGAACCAACAGCTTGGGGTCCTGTGCGGTGACGTCATGCATCTCCACGACGTCAGGCCGAGCCACAAGCTGGAAAACACAGCAACATGCCACTAGAGCCCTCACCTCTCAGATCCAGGACTTTCTCTTTCTCTTCCTCAGGGGACACATGCCTCAATCACCCAGGCCTCCTTCAAAATCCTCCTCCTGACCCTCCAAAAACAAAACCATGTGCATTTTTAGAAGCGTCTCATGCGGCCTCCCAGCCACGCTCTAGGATCTGCTAAATCAGCTCAGGTCTCACCTGCTTGAGCTCAGCCACAGTGAAGCGATTCATTCGGCGCAACTTTTTCTTGGACAACTTGGGAGCTTCTGGCTTCTTTTCCTAGAACGAAACCATCATTTCTTTCTTTCTTTCTCTCTTTTTTTTTTAAAGATTTTATTTATTTATTTACTTATTTACTTATTTATTTGACGGAGAGGCAGTAAGAGAGAAAGGAGGAAACAGGCTCCCTGCTGGGCAGAGAGCCCAACACAGGCCTCGATCCCAGGGCCCTGAGACCATGACCTGAGCCGAAGACAAAGGCTTTAACCCACTAAGCCACCCAGGTGCCCAAAACCATCATTTCTTTTGAGCAGGACTATTAGGTGTGAATCACACTGCCCGGCTCACCCCAAAGGGATTCTCCTTTGCATGAGTTCACCACAGTCCCTCACTGACTTTGTCTCAGCCACCTGTCCCAAGGCCCTCCCTCCCCTCCAGGAGCATGAGGGTCTCACCTGTTCATCATCACTGCTATCGTCATCGCTGTCCTTGTGCTCCTCCTCAAAGCCCTTCTTCTTGGGGGCTGTAGAGTTCTCTAGTTTGTCAAGTTTCTCTGGCTCCTTTTCCTTCTCCTTCTTCACATCATCGGTGAGCTGAGGAGGCAGAAAACGTGGAAACCCAAACCCTGTCCTCCTCCCTAGTTCCTGAAACAGCACTGAAAAGATGCCCTCCTTACCCTGTCTTTCCCCATCCCCACCCATTCCCTGCTCAGCTCTGCCCCTTCCCAATGCGCAGCTCCTTGTACCTTGAAAGCCTCAAAAATTCTCTTGAAGAAGATGAAGTTGGGTTCATAAATTTCAGGTTCTTCGGTCACATACTCAATTTCAACATCAGCAGCCGGGGAGTCAGAGCCACGGGACCGGGCTGACTCTTTCTCTCGGTCCCCAGAGCTCTCAGATGACGCCCCCCGAACCCGCTGGGGCTTTTTCTTCTTCTTTCGGTTCCGTCTCTTCCGGTTTTTCTTGGAAAAGAAGGAAAACCAACTGGGTCAGAGAATCCAAGTACCATGCCTGCTCCCTAATCTCCTCATCCAGTTTTTCCAAGTGACAGATGAAAGAAGCCTTCCAGACTCCAAAGTTCTGCTCCTCTCAAGCTGTGTGTCTCTTGGTAAATTCCTGCACTTCTCGGAACCTAAACGTTTGCAGCCATAAAATGAAAGCATGGGTAGTACTCTGAACTCTAAGGATTTATGACAATTAAATGCAAAACATCTATAAGATGCGTGGGACAGAAACTAGCACAAAATAGCAGCTACTGTTTATTGAATACCTTGAACTGGTATTACACTTTAGTGCCCAAATACCGTCTCCTAACATTCCTTCCAGACCCAGCTCCATCCCATACCTCTTTCTTGGAGACAGACACAGTGTCCTCCTCAGTCTCTGATGCTGACTGGCCCAGGGATGAGCGAGTGTCTGTTTCCATCTCCTCTTCCTCTGTAAGTGAGAAAAGCGGCCATCAATCTCTTCGCATTGATATCATGCCACCCACCCACAGTAACTCCTTTTTACCAAGGGCCAGTTTCTCTCTCAAAGGATGGGATGAAGGGAAGGGATGGAGGAATGCAGACTCGGCCGTGGCCTCTCCAGGCTCTGCCGCAGCCCTGGGACACAACACACTCACCCTGTTGAGAGTTCATCTCTTCCTGACGGCTCTCCTTCAGTTGCAGGATCTTTTCCAAAGCCTGGGGGATCTTGGGTCCCACAGAGGGGTCATCCATCTGCCAGAGACAACCCAGAGAAGATGATCTCAGGATCTCTACCTGGTGTACTAGAAAGACTGCCAGCCAGCTGATGTAAACAGCAGATAGCAACAATACTAACTGGACCCAATCATCCCTTAGCCCCGTTCAGAGTGAACCTCAACACCTTGCCCCAGAAATGTCTCCCAAACCCTACTTCCTGCCCTATCTAAATATGCTTTAACTAAATATGGCTCTCCCCCGCCCCCTACTCCTGGAAGTCCTCCCATCTTCTCTCAGAATCCTTCTCCAGAAGCAGTCCCCTCCTAAACCACCCTCTCCTGTCCCTAGAAAGAAATCACCAATCTCACCTCTCTATTTTCATCTCCAGGGGGTGGCGGAGGACCACGAGGCCGGGGAACCGGAGCTCCCATGGGCAAAACAGTGGGAGTGGGGCCCACTGGAGCAGCAACTGTGAGAAGAAAGAAATCCAATGTCAGAAGAGATGAAACACGCATCTTAGAAATTACCTTCCTTGCTAATGAAGGAAGTGTGATGGTCACCCTTAGGGAGAAGGGGTGGCTAGAAGGGAGCCCGGGAGAGCTTCTAAGGTATGAGTATTATTTTGGTTCTTGGGCCTGGTGCTGGTTGTATGAGTTACTCAGTTCGCAATAATTTGTTGAGCTGTATGTGCTTTACAGAACATGTACTTACGATTAAGATTTTATAGTCTTTCCCCTTCCCTTCCATTTCTATGGTCTTACCTCGAGGACCCAAAGGAGTGCGAACACCAATCTGGCCCATGTCTTGTGGGGGCCGAGGGACTGGGGTGCCCATCTTGGCAATCTCCTGCTGCCGTTCCTGCTCCAGGAGCACAGCTGCCTACAGGAGATAGGTGGGAGTGAAGACACAGCTTGCAAATCCACTGGGCAGGCAGCCTCTGGCAAATGCAGGCTTTTAGTCAATAGGCCCAAAGAGAACAATCAGGTACCACTAGAGTTCGGACATCCTCACCATCCCCGCCCTTCCAGGCTACTGATCCAAGTGGAGGAAACCTCTCATTACAAAAGAAAGAAAACCCCTGGAAATAACACCAAAAAACCCCAGGAAACTCCTGGTTTTTAACAGAGAATTTAACATTCAGCTATACATAGCCTTCTATTTTCTAACAAGAGTTTTCTTCCCCAAGAGATTAAGTTAGTTCTAAGGAACAATGAATGCTTTTCTTACATCTGCTCTTCAAGATCTAGCACAATCTAGGCAAAAATAGCACTTCATAAATAATTTCATTATCTATTCCTGCTAACGCTTACTTCCTAACACTCCTAGTAACACACTGGGAACAACTGATAGAATGCCCCTCTAGAACTGAATGTCTTCTGTATCATTCTCTAGCTATGTCTATCCCATTTAGTCTAAATCCAACACAACTGACTAAATGAATCGAGCTCCTCTCACAGGTATCTAGAACACCATCACATAAGACTAACTGGAATCATCAAACTTCTTCTGTAATGGACTAAATAATAAACATCTTGGACTTTATGTGTCATTGCAAAAGCTGTACTATGTTCTTGGTTTGTTCATTTTTTTTTCCTTAACAATCCTCTAAAAACGGAAAAACCATTCTTAACTTGCAGGCCACACAGAATCAGGTAACAGTCTACTTTTACCAATCCCTGGGCTCCAGAAAAGATGGGATTACTTGGAAGATACTAGAACTTAAGGATGAGGTAATCTCCATGAAACGTGCATGGTAGGTACATCTTGTTTTGGACACTAAGCACTAAAAGTGACAGTCAATGGACTGGACCATCAGGCCAAAGGTGGGGGGGGGGAGGGCATTACCCGCTTCTGTTGTTCCAAGAGCTCATGTTCCTTCAGTGAATGATCTCCCTGCTTAAAAAAGAAAACAAGCTCACATCAGCACCACCATCCCTCAGGCCAGGCTGTCACAACTCTGCTTCCTGGGGTGCTCTTCCAGCTGAGAGCCTATGTTCTAGCCTTTGGTCCAGAACTTCCCAGAAGGCTTGGCCCCAGGGCGCTTGGGTGGCTCAGTGGGTTAAGTGTCTGCCTTTGGCTCATGTCATGATCCCAGGGTCCTGGGATTGAGTCCCGCATCTCGCTCCCTGCTCAGCGGGGAGTCTGCATCTGCCCTCCTCCCCGCTTGTGCTCTCAAATAAATAAATAAAATATTTTAAAAGAAAAAGAGGAGGAGGAAGCGGCTTGGCCTCAGCCTCTCTGAAGCCCCACTCGCCCTTTAGCACCCTGATGAGACCCACACTGAAGCTGCCATCTGCCCTACCTGCTTCGCACGCTCCTCTTGCTGCATTAGCAAAGCCGCCTGCTGCTGCGCCAGCTTCAGCCGCTCCTCCTCTGACAGAGCCACAGGCTCACCCACGCGGAGAGGAGGCGGTGGCCCCAAGTTTGGTGGGCGGGGTCCAACTGCCATTGGAAAGCCAAGGCCAAGGCCTGGTGGAGGTGGTGGGGGTGGTGGAGGAGGTTGCAGAGGGGGGAGTCCCATGGGTGGTGGTGGCATGGGAATCCCAGAAAGCTGTGGGAAAAAAACGTGAACATAAACTAGGAAATGTTTACCTACTGCAGACATTTGCTGGGGATCTACTATGAGCCAGGTGCTAGGATTCAAACTTAAATGATAAATAATTCCCACGCATAAGGAAAGAATACTTAATGGCAATACCGAAAGAAAAGGATGCTAACTCTGGGGCACCAACCAAGGGAAGTTATGGACTCTTTCCCCAGAAAAATGTGAACACAGATTTTGCATACACTTTCAGGAAATTCGAGGACACCTCTAAAGGCTATCCAGGAACTCCTCATCCCATACACAAATATCAACAGTTCCCAGGTCAGAACCATTGTCCTAGAGAAAAATTCAAATCCTGGCTCAGAAAGGACATGAAAATTGAGAAGACTTAAACTGGAACCAGTGTGTCCCAATGACTCATTAAATGTAAAGGCTATGAAATCAAACCAGGGAATGAGCCTTAATGTCTCACCGAACAAAATGGGAACTGTGCCCTGGGAAGGCAAAAAGAGTTCTTTCCTGCTGAAGGACAATCAAGTCAGGCTTCCAGATTAGTTAAGCTGAACCTTAAATTACAGGTAGAATTTGGAAAAGCAGACATTGGGTAAGGTGATAAGGATCAAGACCAAGAGAGAATTGAAAAACTGCTATTTCCCCATGTCCGATCTGTTAGTTGCATCCCCAATACACTGAATGTGAGAAGAGCTACCCTGAACAGAAATCATCTTATAAAATGGAACAACCTCCTTACCTGTGCCGACATGGGAGGGGGGGCAGCTTTGTCCCCATCTTCACCTCTCAGAACTGGTCGATTCAGCACGATGCCAGTCTGCAAAACAGAAAGGACTCCAGGTCAGTCGAAGAGGAGCTGTTCCACAAAACGACATTCACTCCCATTCATTCAACAAAATTTACCCAGTGCCTGCCTGCCAGAGCTTGAGCTAGGCACTGCTGAGGGCCAGCATATATAGAAACGATGGCAACTAGTCAGGTAACGGCAAAAACAAGAGAAAACAGTAAACGCTTGCTTGCTGTACAGGGCTACATAAAAAACGAAGACCGAGTGGTGAGGGATCATGAAGGCCTTCTGCAGAACTCCGCCTGGCCAGACATCCCACCACCAACACTTACCTGGCGCGTGTAGGTCTGCAACCGCTCCACCAGCTCCTCGCGACTCCCTGCTGGGCAAAGCACAGGATCAATGGGGGTACGTCAGGACCAAGCCAGGTCCCAGCGGTCCGCCTCCGTCCCTCCCCCCGAGTCTCCGGGTAATCAGGCTCCGCTTCTCCCTTAGGCCTACGCTGCCCCGGCTCTTGACCTCCCGAGTTCCTCACCCTGGATCGGGGCTCCGATCTCAGCCAATTTGGCTTGAAGCTCCTGGGCGGCCCAAGCGCCGTAGTGCCCAGGAGGTGGCGGCGGCGGCAACTGCAACTCTCCTTTAGGAGGCTCCGGATGCTCGGCCGCCATCTTAGCCGCAGGAAGGCGCGCGACCAACCCGGAAGTCCGTGCCAGACCAACGACCCACTTACCAGAACTTCCGGCAGCCCTGTACGCCACGTCCGCTGGAGGATTGGCAGGCCGTTCACATCGAGGCCCAGCCCCTGCGGATATCCAAGGGTACCCCGGCAACCTGGCCGCGAGGCCTTCTGGGAGTTGTAGGACGCAGGTCTTCTGCGGGTCCTACTCTGGAGAACTGTGCCGGGCTGAAGCACCGGGAACACTGGGGGCTGGAGCGGGGGCGGGGCTGCGGGGAAAGATGTTCCCGCCCGAAAGGCGTGCTTTCTGCGCCTGACCCGCGAGACCGCAGATCTCCAGCCTTCCCACCCGACTTCCAGCTCCGGCGTGAGAGGCCCGGGCGCTTACGTTCCTCAGGGAGTCCTGAAGGACTCATTCCGCCAGCGGCCGCGCATTGCGGGCGCCAATCGGGAGGTTGCACCCGATGCCTGTGATAAAACAGTGTCTGATTGTCTGCCCGCCTACCCTCGGCCCACGCATGGATGAATGGGCTGAAAGAGGATCGGAGCCGAAGAGGAGCGGGCTGAGCTCCAGCTGCCGACCTGGGGGAAGGGCCACACTAAAGCCCCTTTTTCCATCTATCAGGCGGCTCAAATGTCTCCGCTAGGCTTTCTCCCGCTTTCCTTTCCTTCCTTGGAGCTCCCATAACATGTACAAACATCTACCATTTGTTTTGAAGTCTTTCTTGCTCCTTTGCCCCACCTCCTCTCCCAGAACGTGAGCAGAGACCTGGTCTTTTTACTGTCTGGCAGCACTTGGCTCAGTAATGATTAATGCGGGGGAAAAAAGAAAAAAAAACAAACGAAACCGTCTTTCAGGTGACAGGATTTGCATCTTTCTTAGTCCCCAAAATGAGCTCAGGACCTTTTCTATCCTCGTCCCCACCAGTTTACTGGCGGAGTGGACGCTGCCTCCCTTGTCCCCTTTCCCCCCACCAGTAGCCGCCTGCGCGCCTGAGGGAGGGATGAGTGGATGTCCCCTGCCTGTCCAGCTTCCACCTCTCCCTATTCTGACGGGTCAATTCCGTTTCTCTCCCCACCTCCGCCACTAGCTCCAAGATCCTGTCCCCATTGTAGCCCTGCCCTCTCACTGACAGGCTCACTGCCTCTGTGTGTGTGTGTGTGTGTGTGTGTGTGTGTGTGTGTGTGTGTTCCATTTAACCGACTGCCCCCTCCCCCAAGAGAAGTAGCTGAGAGCAGGGGAAAAAATAATGGGTCAGGTCTAGGATAGGTGGTTTAGGAGAAAAAGAAAAGGACTGTGCCAGAAAGGTTGCTCACATCCTAGCCCTAGCTAGGAAATTCTCTTTCCTCCTGCGCAAGCCTTGATCCTTCCTCTTTCCTTCACCACCACCATCCTAGTCTCCAGATACTGCCAAAGGAGAAGACAAGCCCAGAAAGGACAGAGGAAGTAACAGTGGTGCCCTCCTCTCCAGCTTGTCAGCACACTCAGGAAGAACCATTCCAGACCCAAAGGAAGCATCTTTCTGCTCCGTGTAACTGGAGAGCTGCTGGCAGGTCATCTGAGGCTGCAGGGCCCTAGGCATGTGTATGTGCTGGGGAAGGTGATAGGGGTCGCTGAGGCAAGAAAAACAAAAGTCTGATGGGTGAGGAGTAATGTAGCTAGGGCCAGAAAGAGACTAGTGAGGCATCATCGTAACAGCCCTGGGACCCAGGCAGGACAGGAACTCCCATTGTGCAGAGGGAAAATGGGCAGAGAGAAGGTGACATTCCCAAGAGGACAAACTGGGACCACAAGCAGTTCTCCTGACTCCAAGAGTCCCCATTCCCTTCTACCTCGTAACAAGGACCCTCACACAATAGCTACCTGTGTGGGGCTAGAATGGAATCCAATCCCTTCCAGTCCTGGTTTGGGCGGCTGTCCCAGCTCCAGGATCCTTGCCATACTAGGCTAAAAGGGGAGGAGAAAGCAGGTGTCCCTGAGAACCAATGAACTACATGTGGGGCTGTTGGTGTCTGGCATTATTTTGGGAAGTACTGCTGCCCAGTTCCCAAGCGGTAGGAGCTCAGGCCTAAGAAGGCAGAAAATTCAGGACCACCTTCCCCCCACCCCCACACACACCTCCCCATGGGAGTTTACACAGACCGTTCACCTGTATTATCTCTGTAGTCTCAAGCAGTTGCAAGAACAGCTCTCTATTGGAGAGCTGAAAGTATTCAGGCCCAGGGACTTGTCTCTTGACTCTGGGGCTTAAGTTCAACAAGAGCTGAACTTGGGTTCTCTGATTCCCAATACAAAGTGCTAAAGCTCTGGTCGGGAGTGAGTCAGTCGGTCTGGAGTCCTGCTGGGGAGTAGGATGGGTCAGCAGCAGGGGACTGCCCCAGGAGTGGGAGGGCAGCTGGAACCAGCCCCCGAAGCTGGAGTTGTGCTTCTCTGCTGGAGGTGGACAGAGGAGAAGGAGAGGAGGCAGGGAGCATGTGGGTGGTTATAGACATACCTGTGTCTCTAACTCCGCCATGACCCACCAGCCCAAAGTCAGCCTTTGGAGCCAGGAATGCCCATCACTGTCAGAATACCCAGATACCTTCTGGTCCTCAGTTTCCCCTTCTGGAGAGTGAGGGCAAGGAGGTGACCACATCAGTGTCCAGTCTCTGCAAGGTTGACAGGCGATGCCCACATATTAAAACGCTACCCGGGGATTGCTCCTGGGCAGACCACAAGTCAGAGCTGCCCCCTCCCCTTCCTACTCCCCTTCCCCTCCCCCTCCCCTCATGGCTGCCAGGCCCCCGCCCCCGCCCCGCCTCCGGTGTGCGATGGGGGGCGGGCAGCCGGCAGAGCAGAGAGAAGCGGAGCCGCCACCTGATCCCATCCAGCTCCGGAAAGGCGAGCGAACCGGCGCTCCGTGCTTGGGCCCCCAGCGCCCTCTGATCTGCATTGGATTTCAGGACAAGGGTTGGGAGATAGCGAAGACCACCTCCAACCAGGGTCGGAGGCAGAGCCCGCGGCGTGAGTACTGCAGTGGCCTCCCTGGGGCTGGCCGGAGGTGGGAGGTGGACCGGACTGGGACAGAGACCCGGTATAGGGGGTGGGCAGGAGAGTGTCATGGGGGCCTAGTGCCTGGAGAATATGGTGGTGGGGGTGCGTTCTGCCCCCTGGAGAGCAAGGGAGGCCCAGGGTGAGAGGGGGAATCTGGCCTATCTCCTCTGGTGACCAGAACCTGGTGAGGGGATCTCTGGGGTAGGTAGGGATGAAATTGAGGGAGTGGGGGCTAGAGTGGTGGTAGTGATGGAGAGAGGAGGATGAAGGGAATTCAGAGACAGGGATGACGTGGATGGCAGGGAGAGGGGGCTAGGGGGACCAGGCAGCAGGCTGGGAGGAAAAAGGAAGGAAAAGAGGGAGGGGGAAAGATATAGGATTCCTGGGCCACTTATTTGCACCCCTCCTCCGCCCCCAACTCCTCGGTCCCTTCCTCTCTAGTGCCCTGGGCTGTTCCCCCTCCCCTACTCACTGGACTATGCCATCCTCAAGGAAGGATGGAGTCTCCAGGTTATCCAATGGTCAGGTCCAGTGGTCCAGGCCAGGACACCCCCCTCCTCTAAAAGCACCCGTATTGGCCCTAAGGCTGGGATGGAGAGAGAAAAGGGCTCATTTGGGAGTGGGTGGGTGTCCAGGCCAGTGTTCAAAGCTCTGGCTAGCTAGATCATTCTTTTTTCCTTGGGTTCCCTGGAGAAAGGAAAGCAATTTGCAAAACCAGGCAGCAGTCTGAGGTAAATTGTTCTGACTAAAATTAGCACTGATATTCTGATGAGGCTGGGCATCCTGACCTGTCTGGGACAGCTGCGGGAAACTCTCCGTGGAGAAGACACAGGGGACACAGGGGAGTAGTTTGAAGCATACGATGGGCCAGAGCCGGGGCCCCAGGAGACCACCACCCACCCTACGCCAGCCTGGAGATTACAGAGGTTAAATCCAGCCCCAGCCAGCCCCACTCCCGGATGCCAGTGCTCGAACTCAGCTCCAGAAGCAGCATCATGGAGAGAACTTGCCAAGGAATGGGAGGTCTCCTCCAGTGTCCAAGCGGCACCCTCTCTCAGGGCCTGGAATGTTTAGCCTGGCCAAGTGCCCACCCAGAGGAGACAAGGTTACCGCTTTCAAATACCTGAAGGTCTGTCATGGAGAAAAATGACCCATATGGTCTAGGAGAGCAGCGCTAGCAATTGTGGGGAGTGGAATGTGGAAGAGGACAAGCTGAGGAGAGCGCTAACAGTGGTAGGCTGAACCTAGCTATCCCAGAAACAACTCTGGAGCAGCTAAGGCTGCTCAGAAATGAACCAGGCTGTATCTGAAGATAGTGAGCATCCCATCACTGATGGCAGCCAAGCAGAAACTGGTGCCTACCATGGAGGGCTGGTGTCCAGGGAGTTCTTGTGCTGATGATTCCCTGTTCCAAGGGGACCTCAGACTGGATCTGTCTGGCTGGGTCCCCAGGGCTAAGACATGGATGGGAGTGAGATGGAGAGGACCACCAAGCACTCTGTCCTCCTTCTCTATGTGGCCTGGTTGAAGCACTCCCCAGGGAAAATCCCAGTGTGGCTCCCTCCACCTCCTTGGGTGACCCAGAGTCCACTGAAAATAGGGTAGTTTTAATGACTTCAGCACTAATGAGACGGGAATAGGTTGACACCCCAAACACACTCTGCCACCTCGAGAAACTCCCATTTTGTCACCAAATCCTCAAGGCAGGATGAGTGGTAGAGGCCATAGGCTCTGACTTCCTCTTGTAGGCTTCCTCTCTCAGGCAAAGCCAGCCCTTCTCTGCCTCTAGCAATCCTTAAAAGCACAGCAGGGCCTTAGGCTTTCTCTGCTATGCCCTTGGTTGGCCTTCTGTGGCTGTACCCTTCACCTCCCTTGGCTCCAGGCAGATTAAGTCTGTCTGCAGGCTGGTGGAGGAAACCAGGTGATGGGGCCTGGAGAGACAAAGGCATAACTAGGACATCATTCTACCCAAACAGGTTTAAATGTAATCCAGGATTAAGGAGGGGCCGGAGGAGGTAGCGGTAAAGAAGAGGGACTAGAAACCAAGCTCCAAGCCCCAGGGGAAAGTGATGGTCAAAAGTTTTTACATTACCTCATCCCTCCTGGGACCCAGATGTCCTAGTTCCATATATGTGCAAATGCCCATAGGGTTCCAGGCTCACTCTCCCCTTTCAAGAGATGTGTATATGAGGCTGTAGCTGAACCCAGACCTGGAGACTGAGGCCCCTGAGACAGAGACCCCACCCTAGTAGGGGACAGGCATTGCTGCTGAAGCTGACTTTCCACTAGCACTGCCAGGGGCCGGGCTGCCCCTGAGCCAAGGCATTCATGCGGGGACAGGTGCCTGGCTGGAAACCAGGCTCTTCTTCTGCCTCTCACTCCTGCCAGTCACCTGGGATGGAGGCCCACCTTCTCCCCGAGAATCTCCACAGGACAACAAGGAGGAGCACCTCTGCACTCCCCACACCACCACCCCTTTCCCAGACTGCCATGTCACGGCCTTGGCCAGGCACCTCTCATCGCAGAGTCAGCTGATGGGGTGGCCGGGGTTTCAGATGTCTGGGGATGAAATCCAGATAGGGTTCTGGGATTTCAACCCTTCCTTTCTTTCCTTCATGGATTTACTGGTCTTGGGGTCCTCAGGGCAGGTGCCCAGCTAGGAAGGTTCAGGGCTCAGAAGCATGCAGAACTGCCAGAGTCCAGAGCAGGGATGGGGAAATCAGTTCTCTGTGGAAGCAGTACACATAACATCTGGGGAACAGGCTTTGAAACCAGAAAGAGCAGGTCTGAATCTTGCTTCTGTCAACAGCTGTGGGACTACGGAGCAAGTAGCACCATCACTTAGACCTCAGTTTTTTGTCTGCAAAATGGGGACTCATACCTATGTAGGGAGTGGGGGGATTAAATAGAATTAAGTATGTAACAGTATCATACGTGTTGTAAGCCTGCAGTATTAGTCCCTTGCCCATGTCAAGAGACTCGAGAAGCTATAGGTCTGATCGGTGGTTTCTGACCACTGGGGAGTCAAGACCAACTCTTGGCTGAAGCAGTCAGGCAAGGAGTCCTGGAGGAGGGAAACCTGACTGAGACTGCTGTGCTTTAAGCCAAGCCCTGGTGCTAAGGTAAGCCTACTGGGGAGACACATACAAATGACCACAAGACAAAGATGAATTAGGGCCCAGCAGAGAAGCCAAAACAGGGCTCAAGGGAGGAGTGGCTACAGCTTAAAGGGCTGGCCACACCCCGGAGCCTGTAATTCCACCCAAGACTAAGTTATCTGGAGCAGTGTGGAGATAGGGTCTTGGCAATGGGAGGTAGGAATCCGATCTTCTCTGGCTTCTCTGCTCACCCCACACACTGGAGCTCTCCTTTGCAGCAGTCCTGCTGGGGTCCACAGCCCATCTCCTCTGCCTGCTACAAATCAGTTCACCTCCTTCTTCTGCCAGGCCTCTCAGGAATACTGGCCCTGCTACCAGAGCCCCAGGAGCCCCCATGAGTGCCGGCGAAGGGAGTCCTGGATAGCAAAGTCCCGGCTTGTCCAGGGGTGGGTACCCCATCATGCCACCCATCCTCCAGCACGTGCAGCAGGCCACCAAGATGATAAGCCGAAGGAAAATCCTGCTGCTGGTGCTAGGGTGCAGCACCATAAGCCTCCTCATCCACCAGGGGGCACAGCTCAGCTGGTAAGGGGGACGGGCCTCAGCATGGCGGAGGGGCCGGCGTGGGGGCGGGACCCAAGACAGTTGCATTCTTGCCCTGTTGGCAACAGAACTGGGAACTCTCCTTCCCATTCCTTCTATCTGCCAGAAGAGTTTGTCTTCTGCTGGCCTTTGCTCCTTCCCTCTATTCTAAAAGTGCTTTCTATACATTCTCTTTAGATCCACACAACCTCCCTGGGCTGGGACTGATCTTCATTGAAAGGTGGCTTGAAGGCATAGAGTTAATGACTAAACTAGGATTCTAATCCAATCCAAGTTCTTCCCATGGCATCATATTCTGAGTGCCTCCCCCAAAGTGCTGCAAACAACTTCTCATTGCTTCTGCCGTGGTGGGCAAATCCCCTCACTTCTCTGGGCCTGTTTCCTCATCTACAGAATGGGAATGATGGCCTGGGTGACCCAGTCAGCTATCCTGATAAAGGATACCAAGTGAAAACTAATAGGAGCCCTTGCCCTACTTCTGGCTATGTGAACCCAACAAATCCCTGCACCCTTCAGGCCCTCAACTTTCCCATTTCCTAGACAATCTGTCCATAAGAATGGTGTGAACGAGCTCAATTCTCCTTGTCGGAAGATTTGCTGGTCTTTAAGAGGGGAATCTGGGTAGATATTATCCTGAGCCCAAACCAGCCACAGATAGGAAATCTCAGTGGTGTTCTCAAAGGTGCTTAGAGTAGTCCTCATTACATGATGCTGAGGTTAGAAAAGAAATGAGAGTAATTCGAAGTCTGAAGGGAACTTACAAACCATCTGTCATCCCCAACACCTTTGTTTCAGGAACAAGGAAACAGAAATGAGAGCTTCATGAAAGCTAAGAGTATTCTGTTTTTCACACTAGGAAAATCATTGAGGCTAGAACAGTGCCTGGCACATAAGAGATGTTCAAAAAAAATTTTATTGACTGAATGAGTGAGGCTCCAGGGAACATGACAGAATCATATAACAAATAGATTGCCTCAAAGCACATGCCGCTCATCAACAATGAGGAGCCAGAGAAACAGTAAAAACGAGAAAATAGAGAACAAGAGAGTATGGTGATGTTATCTGAGTTGCCAGAAAACATAAATGATTCTTCTTCTGGTCCTCGGTTTCTACATGCGTAGAGTAGACTTTCTCAATGATCTCCAAGGGCCTCTGTCCTTATATTGGCTATCTATTTCTGTGTGGCCAAATCACCTCAAAACTTAGCACCTGAACACATCAAACATGTATTATCTTGCTTCTGTGGGTCAGGCATCCGCGTGTGGCTTAGCTGGGTCCCTCTGGCTCAAGGTCACTCGGAGTTGCCAGCAAGCTGGCTGCAGAGGATGCAGTCTCATCTGAAGGTCTGACTGAAGTGCTCCCCTTCCAAGCTCACGCATGAGGTTGCTGGCAGCATTCAGTTCTTCAGGCAAGCTGGCAGACAGAGGGGCCCAGCACCTCCTGGACTGACGCCACCTGGTACCTCCCCACAGAGCTGCTCACAGAATGGCAGCTTGCTTCTCACTGCCTGAGTTATCCCAGACAGAAGGGGGGCGTGGAGAGATACCAAGATAGAAGCCACAGTCTTCTGATAATGTAATCTCAAGAGTGACATCCCCTGTTTCTGCCTATTCTGTTCCCTAGTGGCATCAGTTAAATCCTGCTCATACTCCGGGGGAGGGAAATACACAAGAGAGTGAACACCCAGAGGACAGCAGAGGTCACTAGGAGTCATTTTAGAGGCTGCCTGCCATATCCCTCTACTGGTCTGTGCATGTGGCCCATCTTACCGTCCGGGGGGAGGGACAGGGGTCGAGATGCACCCCTCACACACCTCCTTCCCTTCGCACACTCCCCCGACCCCGGACTTGGCAGGTACCCCAAGCTGTTTCCTCTGAGCTGCCCGCCTCTGCGGGACTCACCGCCTCGCCCCAAGCACATGACCGTGGCCTTCCTGAAGACGCACAAAACTGCAGGCACCACCGTCCAGAACATCCTGTTCCGCTTCGCTGAGCGCCACAACCTGACCGTGGCCCTGCCGCACCCGAGCTGCGAGCACCAGTTCTGCTACCCACGCAACTTCTCGGCACACTTCGTGCACCCAGCCACGCGGCCGCCGCACATGCTGGCCAGCCACCTGCGCTTCGACCGCGCGGAGCTCGAGCGCCTCATGCCGCGCGGCACCGTCTACGTCACCATCCTGCGCGAGCCGGCCGCCATGTTCGAGTCGCTCTTCAGCTACTACAACCAGTACTGCCCGGCCTTCCGGCGCGTGCCGAACGCGTCGCTTGAGGCCTTCCTGCGCGCGCCCGAGGCCTACTACCGTGCGGGGGAGCACTTCGCCATGTTCGCGCACAACACGCTGGCCTACGACCTGGGCGGCGACAACGAGCGCAGCCCGCACGACGACGCCGCTTACCTGGCGGGCCTCATCCGCCAGGTGGAGGAGGTCTTCTCGCTCGTCATGATCGCCGAGTACTTCGACGAGTCTCTGGTACTGCTGCGGCGCCTGCTGGCCTGGGACCTGGACGACGTGCTGTACGCCAAGCTCAACGCGCGCGCCGCCAGCTCGCGCCTCGCCGCCATCCCCGCGGCGCTCTCGCGGGCCGCGCGCGCCTGGAACGCGCTTGACGCCGGCCTCTACGACCACTTCAACGCCACGTTCTGGCGTCGCGTGGCGAGCGCCGGCCGAGCCTGCGTGGAGCGCGAGGCGCGTGAGCTGCGCGAGGCCCGGGAGCGCCTGCTGCGGCGCTGCTTCGGCGAGGAGCCGGTGCTGCGGCCGGCCGCGCAGATCCGCACCAAGCAGCTGCAGCCTTGGCAGCCCAGCCGCAAGGTGGACATCATGGGCTACGACCTGCCCAGCGGCGGCGCCGGGGCGGCCACCGAGGCCTGCCTCAAGCTGGCCATGCCCGAGGTGCAGTACTCGAGCTACCTGCTCCGCAAGCAAAAGCGCCGGGGCGGCGTGCGGGCCCGGCCCGAACCGGTTCTGGACAATCCTCCGCCCCGGCCCATCCGGGCGCTGCCCCGTGGCCCCCAGGGCCACTGAGCTCTCAAGTGTCTGGGTCCTACCATGCCCACCGGGAGTCCTGCCTGGCACTGCTCACAGCTACCGCCTCGGCAGCGCCCCTTCTGCTCGGTACTTGGGGCAACATCTCCCAATCTGAGCCTGCCTCCCTAGGGTGACTTGAACCCCGCCTTCGTGGAGGGTGCTGATAGGCCCGATGGAGCCCCGGGTCACCCTTTTCTCCTTCCTGACTGGTTGGTGACTTTAACCAGAGGTCTGAGGCCTGTCCGGAACTGCCCACCTTGCCTTTTTCTGTGGGTTGAGCCCCTCGCACCTGTCTTTTCCAAGTGGGTGAATCCAGGCCTCACATACAGGGGAGCTGAACCTTGGGAAGGGCTTTTTTGCCTGTAAGCTTCCCTAGGCTCCTGCTCTTCCTCCCAGGGGTCAGAGAACCCTACACTATCTGTCTTCCAGGTTCCATCCTCCCCACAGACCTAAGCTGCTCCCAGACTCCCAGAACAAAGAGTTCTTGGGTTGGGTTTTTTGGTTGGTTGGTTTTCCTTTTTTTTTTTTTTTTTTTTTTTTTTTTTTATAAAATATCTTTAAAAGGCACAGGTTGTGTGTCAGTCATTGAAAGCCAGATTTCCCACGTTTGAGGATTAGGCGGACGCCCAAGAGTAGCAGCTGGGACTGTCACCATGAGGAGGCCCAGGCTCAATCAGGCTCCTCTACTGCCCTTCCCAGAGGCTCACAACTCTCATCAATTCCTGCTTGACTGACTGGGCTCACCATGCAGACTGGGCACCTCAGTTCAACTATTTTCCTTCGAGAAAATCTATTTCCTTTTCATTCAATTCAGGTCCATTTACTAAGCATCATCTCTAACTTGGGGACATAGGTGAGCAAAGCCGATAGGGCTCGTGGGGTTTGTGGGGCACACGGCGAGACATTGGAACTGGAACAGGACCTGTACACTGAAGGAAGGATGGGAGCTGGGTAGAGGGAAACAATCACCTCAGGCTGAGCAGAGTCCAGATGGGGACCAGATGCAGTAAGGAGGTGCCCAATTCCCCTGCCCCCTTCTGAGCCAAAAGCCTCATCACCAGCTCTCCCCACAAGGAGAAGACACCCCACTCAAATGAGGACCATTCCCTGACCTCAGCGTTCTTGAGCACAGCAGGACATCCAGCACTTGCAAATGAAACTCCCTTAAAACTAGCAGAGTCAGGACTCTTTCTCTTACTTTATTCAGAGCTATGTTGACATATCCGGACAAGTCATAAAAATAATAGCTAACATGGTCTGCTATGTGACAGCCACTGTTTAAGGGCTTTACATGCATTAACTTACAAGATGGGCACCATCTAGGAGTGATGGAACCAAAACGTGGAGAGATTAAGTGACTCTCAGGGTCACGTAGCTAGACTTGAATCCAGAATGTATCTTAAGAGTCTGTGCTTCCTGAGTGCGATCACACTGCTATTTGAATAAAGAAGTTCCCATGCCTTAGGCTAGGCTGCCTCCCAGGACCTCCCCCAAAAGAATGTAAAGTGAAGAAACCATGACATTGCTATTGGCTCCTCTTTATTTTATTTTTCACAGAGACAATCGATGACCTGTTGCAATGGTTAGTTGATAGTTTCGGTGACAGTCTCTGGGCTTGAAAAGAGGCTATTTTTATAGCACCCCACTTTCTACCAGTAGATCTCTAGAAAAGGCAAAGGCAATAATTAGAGATGTGCAAAGTCGTAATTAGGTTTCTGGTGTTAAGCAGCTTCAAAGAACTGTACTAGACTCAAAGTCATCTATCCAAAGAAAAGCATGTGCTGGCCCCTTGACCAAGAAGGTGTCTGTCTGTCACTGGCCTCCTCCATCCCTAGCCTCTGGTCACACCTTGGCCAAGAACATCCTTCACCTTGTCCTGGGTCCTCCTAGAAAACTCAGACTTGCCTTTAAGATCTGCCTTGTTGAAGGCACCTGGGTGGCTCACTTGGTTAGGCATCTGCCTTTGGCTCAGGTCATGATCTCAGGGTCCTGGGACGGAGCCCTGCGTCGGGCTCCTTGCTCAGCAGGGAGCCTGCTTCTCCCTCTGCTTGTGCTCTTTCTCTCTCTGTCAAATAAATAAATAAATAAATAAATAAATAAATAAATAAATAAATAAAATCTTAAAAAAAAAAAAAAAGATCTGCCTTGATAGACCACTCCTGCCTTCCCAGACCCTCAGGCTGGTGGGCCTTCTCTAAAAAACTTTGCCCCACTTCAATAAAGAGCACAGTTCTAGCCCCAGAAAAATCTGGATTCAAAAATCAACTGGAATCATCTGGAATCATCAGGCCCTGAGTGAGGGTTTCTCTGCAGAAGCAAAGGCAGACCCTAAGGAGGCATCAAATCAATATTAGCCTTCAGTGACTAAGCAGGGGGGGGGGGAAGGGGGCTCTGGGGCTCCTTGGTTCAAACACCTCCAGCTATGGCTACAGGGAAACAGGCTCCAACTTCCGCCTCCCCAATGCCTTGCAAGGAGGCTTCTTCCAACCCCCGTGTGGTGCTGTCCACTCTGTGCCCACTCTACACCTTTCCAGAACGGGGCAGTGGGTGGAGTGTGGTCGCTGCCTCGAGGAGCTCACAAAGTCTGGGACAGATGTGGAAGCAGTTACCTGGGTGACAATGACTTAATGAAAGCAATTACTTGCATCCGCACTTTGGAGTTCAAACCATGACTCTGCCACCTACTGGTTACATGACCTTGGTCTTAGCCTTGAGCCTTACTTTCCTCACCTATGAAAATGAATTACTTCTAAAACAAACAAAGGAAAAAGTGAACCATTTCTGTCCTGAGCTTTGTGAACAGTATTTGGGATAAGGCACTTGGCACGGTGCCTGTACATGGAAATGTTCCCAAAGTAGCAGGTCTGGTGTCATCGGGGCTCCTCCAGGACAGACATCCTCTTTGTTGTAGGTGTTACGGGTGGGCACATCTAGTCTGTCGGTTTACTGGCAAAAAGAAGAAAGCATTGAGTTAAGGATGCGTTTTTCTACCTTGCCCAAGGGCACTCTATGGGAAAGCAGCAGCTTGATGGTTATGATTATAGAAAGATGGGTAAAGTGGCTCCTGGGCCATCTGGAGAGGCTCCCCAGGGAAGGGGTGTCCCAGCTGAGACTAGGGACAGGAGAGAGTGCTCCAGACAGAGGGAACCACACAGTCCCCCACAGGTGAGAAACCTGGGATGTCTGGGAACCAGGGAGTGCTGGCCTACCTGGATGAGAGAAGCCCATCAGGAGCACCAGCCAAGAAAGGCCCTGAATGTCCGCTTGGAAGTTTGGATCATTCTATGTGGGATGCCGCAGTGAATGGAATGGCTGCGGTGACCGTCAGGGGAGGCCGACTGTCCCCACAGCAGAGGGGTCCTGATCTCTCACCATCTGCAGCCCCTTCCTGGCTGGCGCACCTGCACACCAGGCAGGGACCTCTGTTGTAGGTGAAGAAGAGTCACTGAAGCAGACAGGGGAAGGGTCGCCAGTTGCAAATGCTACCGGGAGAAGGCACAAGAGATAAGAATAGTGACAGCAGCTAATGTCTCTTGAGCACTTATGATGGGCTGGGGTCCTTTCTCTGTGCCTGTATATTTTCACTCACTTGAGTCTTCCACCACTCCGGTGAAGGAGATGTTATTCTTTATCCCCTTTCCACAGAAGAGGAAACTGAGGTACAAAAAGGTGTGGTGCCCAGGCTCACTGGGCTGGGAGATGCTGAACCAGGACAGAACCCAGCTCAGACTCCCAAGCCCCAGTCCCTGTGATTAGAATCCATTGTCCCACCCCATCAAACTCAGGAGTCTGAGTAGGTTCTCTTTAAGAGCCTCCGTATAGAAGCCTCTAGGGAGAGAGGAGTAGAGAGCCCGAGCACTTTGGGTGCCTGGGGTGAAGCTGGCAATCTGCCAACATGATTGGGCAGCTTCTCAGGCTGCACCAGGGGGACAACCCCTGGGGGTATCCAACTGAAGGGAAGTAAGGGAGAGGGGGAGTTAATGAGGAGAGGTGAGTGACAGCCTGTTTCTCAATCTCAGAGACCTGAGATTGGCTCCTCTGATCAGAAGGGCTGCACCCCAGCTGACCATGCCCTCTCCTCTCCAAAAGATCCCCCTGCACCCTCCAGTGGGCAAAAGACAGGACGGGACCAGCCTCGTCATCCTCACTCTCCACTCCCATATAAATCTCATAGGCTTTTCACAACACTCAAGCAAGAGGGGAGCAGGACTCAGAGCCCAATACCCCATTACAGATGGGAAGACTGAGTCTCAGAGAGGGGATGTGATTTCCAGTGTGGCCTAGATCCAGGGCAGAGACAGGAGTGGGGACCCTCCCATAAGCTGGAGCCACAAGAGGCAGGATCCTGTGTCCTCTATCCCAACTTTTTTCTAGCCTAGAGCTCCCCTCCTGGGTGTCCCCCAGGCTCATCAAACTCAGTATGTTCAAAATCAGCCATCTCACCTTCTGCTCAATCCAGCTTCTCCAGTACTCTCAGTTCCAGGAACTGGTAGCCCATTCGAGCAGATGCTCAAGCCCTGAAACTTGGTGTCTCCTTAAAGTCTCCCTCACCCTTTCCCCAGCACCACCTGTCACTATATTCTATAAATTCTGGCTCCTAAATAGTTGGCCTCTACCTGCATCTCGTTCCTTATGACATCTGTATTGGTCCAAGCCATCAGTTTCTCTATGGTTACTTCTGGGACCATACTTAACTGACCTACTTGCCTTGGACTCCCCATGACAAACACAGTCTCTTCTCTGTGTCCAGAGTGATCCTTCCTAAAGCAGCCTGATCTTATCATTCCCCAGTTTGAAACACTGCCCCTTACCAGCCCACAAGACCTGGTCAAGTCTGATCCCCACCCCTCTCAAACAACTTTTCAGCTACATCTCCCATTGCTTCTCTACCCCCCATCATGTTCTAACCACACTAGATTTTACGCACCAATCCGTAAATGCAATGGTATGCCAAGTCTGGCTCTTACTCGTTCTTGAACGCTGAATTTTTGCCAGCCAGTTGTTGAACACAATATAATTATATTAAAAATTAAAATTAAAATATTTATGCTGTAGACAAAGAACAAAGTTAGTTAATATAAATACTGACAGCTTGTTACTTTCCAATTAGTTTACGAGATCTTATTACTGTTTATGCTCTTAAGGTTATTTATGTCTTTCTATCTGCCTGGTGGAAATCCTATAGAATGATGTGTGGCTTTATTGCACATTTCTTCCAAATGTTACATTAGTAGCATGAAATCAGCCATGGTGGGAATAATTACACCACAAATCAACAAACACTATAAATAAAATTGGTGTATTGTTTTGTTGATCATCTAGACCAGGGCTCAACAAACTACAACCACCTGATTTTGTAAACAAAGTTTTGTTGGGACACAGCTACATTCATTCATTCACTTATTGTTCTGTGGCTGATTTTGCACAATAGCAGAGTTGTATAGTGCCTATAGAGACTGTATGGCTCCCAAAGGTTAAGATGTTTACTTCTTTGTTTTTCATGGAAAGTTTGTTACTTGTTAACAAAAACAAAAATATACAGCCAATATTCACATCAGAACTACACATGAAGAGATAGTGTTAAACATTTACCAGCACATCGTTGCCTGAAGCAGGGCCCATTCATATCTCCATTCTTTGTACATGATCTTCCCTTTGCCCACAATGCCTTTTCTCCTATGATCCGTCTGGGAAGTTCCTACCCATTCTTTAAGGTGTCCCTTTTCCATGTTACTGTATTGGTTAGCAATGTGCCGTGTAACAAAACACCCCAAAATATAAAGGCTTTAAAAAGAATGATTCTCATCAGATTACTGGTCATGTGGGTGGTTCTGCTGATCTGGGCTGGGCTTGATTGACCTCAACTGTGTTCACTCACAGTCCATAGTCAGCTGGCATGATGGCTGAGATCTGGCTAGTCTAGGATGGCCTCAACCAAGATGACTCAGCTGTGTTCTATATGGTCTCTCTTATCATTAGCAGATGAGCTTGGACTTGCTATCATTGCCCAAGTGTGGGTTCAAGAGTGCAAAGGAAAGCAGGCAAACTCTCTTGAGGCTTTCAAGAGATGCTCCAAGACTTCTACCACATTATATTGGCCAAAGTAAGCCACAAGACCCATACAGATTCAAGAGGCAAGGAAATACATGCTGCAGAGTCTCATTTCAAGGGGCATTATGGATAGAAGGAGGGGACTATTTTTACATTCAATCTATCACACTACCTTCCACTCTTTCCTCAAGCAAAGGAGCTGATTTTGATTCTGTGTTCACACAGCACTACTAAGAAGCAAAGCAAAACAAAGCCTGACATAAGCACTTTGTGAAGGTAAGGAATCTACAGAGACATTGATTTACTTACCTTTGGTCACAAAGGGACAAGAGACATGGACTGAACCCTAAGTTTCTTCTAACAAAGAAAATGGCAGTTTGTGTATCTTTTGAAGTTACTCTTTAAAAGTGATACTTTTATTAAAGTATCAGCCAGGATTTGATCAGAGAAACAAAATTATCAGGAGTTGTTATATGTTCTAAAGATGTGTTGCAGGGATAAGACTCTACATAATTGTGAGAGCTGAATATAGAAGATAGTTGTCATTTTATCTAGTGTTGGAGCCTACCTGGACAGCAGGCAGGGAGTTGAGATGACTGCAAGGTGGGGGAAGTAAGAACCAATTGGCGCTTATGAGGGCGAGCTAGACCTTAAAGGACAGACCAGAACTCACATCAGTCCCCCTTTGCACATAAGCCTCCAACTTCGATGATGCAAGTGACCTACAGAAGAAGCTGGCACGATGTCAGGGAGCCAAACATGCACCAGAACAGAAGTGACAGAAGCTGAAGGAGGATCTGGTATAAGCTGGAGGAGCTGTGGATCCAGCTGCTGCCCAGGCCAACAAGGCGAGGCCCCAAATAAGGGTCATCGTAAATGAGGTACAGCTACGTCTGGTGCCCTTAGACCAACCTTCCTCAAAAGAAAGGTTTTTTCACTCAGGTTGTATGTCTTTCATACAACTCCTGTTTCACATCTACGCTTTCCAAATCTTGCACAAAATGTCACTTGTGGCCCACATGAAGTCAGGTCTATGCAGGGAAGAGAGGTCTGAGAAATACAGTTCCAGCTTCACTAAAATGACTCTGTACAAATTCACTGTAGTTTCTGATGTTAATTTGATTATTACGCATGAAAAGCAATTAGCACTGGTGGCCTTTCGAGATTAAAGACCACATTCCTAAGGCCCCCTGATTTGTGCTGTTTTTTTGTGATATTAATGCTCAGTAGTTGGCAGAATCTCCCGTTGGTTTCCTGCTGCTCTACTGCGGACTATTATGGTAAAAAAAGGGGGGGGAGCAAGTAGAAACCCCTGAAATTGTCTTCCTAGTTACAAGTTATAAACCAAAACAATACCAAAACTCTGGAGAAAGTGCAGAGATTAATGCCACCATTCGGGATTTCAGAGGGGCATATCCTCTTACAATGTACCTGTTTGACAGCAGAAAAGCAAAGTTAATGATGTGGCAATGCCAATCACAGCCACAACATAAAGGATTTGAGATCCTTATTGCAGGAAATCAATGTAAACACTGGCAACTGGCTATGGCTGTTGAACTAGTAAATGCTTTCTCTTTTATTCCCATGAGTATGGGAAACGACACTGTTGGAGTTTACATAACAGGGATAACAGTATCTTATTGTATCAGTATCTGCTGCAACAGTATCTGTCTTGACTCTGGCTTATGCCATTCTCCTGCAAACCCCAAAGTCCAGAGGGACTTTGACAGTCTTGACAACACAGAGAACACCATGCTGATACCCTCAATGGATGCCATTACACTAACGAGGCGCTGCAAGTAGGACAGAGCAAACGCGTTGATGCCTTAGACCTATGTGAGAGTGTGTAAGGGTCCAGAGGTCTGCGGCATGTTGGTTATCGCTTCTAAAGTGAGAGACAAGTTGCTGTCCCTTACACCATACACCAAGAAGAAAGTGGAGCAATGTATGGCATGCCTTTTGGATTTTGGAGCCCACATACATCATATTTGGGCAAGCTGCTTTGACTCATTTACCAGGTAACCTATACATCTGACAATGTTATTTTTGGACCTAAGAAAAGGCTCTTCAAAAGTCCAAGCTGTGAGGCAAGCTGTCCTACCTTATGGGCATTATGCCTAGCTGATGCAGGTGCGCAAGGTGGGTCAGCCAAAGAAGCCAGGTGGAGCCTCTGGCAAGCCCCAAAAGGAGCATCACAGCTAAGACCCTTGGAATTTGGACCATGCTATGTTCTGCTAATGACTATTCTATGTTCTGCAAAGTAGCTTCTGGCTTACTACTGGGACTAAGTAAAGAATGCCTGATTTATTAAACACCAAGTGATTATTGAACCCAAATGTTCCATAGGTGTTATCTGACCCACAGAATCATGAAGCTGGATTTTCACAGTTGCACCCCATTTGAACTTGAAGTGCTATATGGGGTGCCTGTGTGTCTCATTCAGTTAAGCGTCTGCCTTTGGCTCATGTCATGATGTCCAGATCCTGGGATTGAGTCCCGCATCAGACTCCGTGCTGATGGGGGGACTCTGCTTCTCCCTCTTCCTCTGCCCCTCCCCTCTGCTTGTGTGTGCACTCTCTCTCTCCCAAATAAATAAATAGTTTTAAAAATCTTTAAAAAGAAAAGTACAAACCTGCTTTACGGAAGGCTCTGCACAGTAGGCCAGCATCAGCCAGATGTGGACAGATGCTGAACAACACCACCATTCACAGGTGGCCCTGAAAGGCAGTGGTGAAGGAAAATCCTCCCAGTTGGCAGAGCGTTGGGCAATGCAGATGTTATCCACTTTATGTGAAAGGAGAAAGAGCCTAAGGTGCAGATGTATATGAACTCATGAGTGATATCTGATGGGCTAGCCACGTGCAGAGACTTGGCGAGAACACAGCTGGGAACTTGATCACATGATGTGTCTAGGAGACAGATCTATGGATGGCTTCTTTAAAAAAAAAAAAGATTTTATTTATTTATTTATTTGACAGAGAGAAACACAGTGATAGAGGGAACACAAGCAAGGGGAGTGAGAGAGGGAGAAGCAGGCTTCCCGCCAAGCAGGCAGCTCGATGCAGGGCTCAATCCCGGGTCTCTGGGATCATGACCTGAGCCGAAGACAGTCGCTTAACCAACTGAGCCATCCGAATGCCCCTGGATAGCTTCTTAAAATGTTTACAGAATGGGAAGATATTTGAGTCTCATGTCAATTCCTATTAGAAGGCAATCAGTGAGGGAGTGCTCATCAGTTAGATAAGATGACCCATCCCGTAGATTTGTTCAGCATCTTTCCCCAACCAAACTGATGCCTTCCCCATGGACCAAATATCTATACATGGCAGGCGATTTCTGTGCTTTTTGTCCCAGTTTCTGCAGGTTTTTAAAAATTTTACTGTGGTAAAATATACGTAACAAAATTTACCATTTAAACCATTTTTAAGGGGTGCTTTAGTGGCTCGGTCATTAAGTGTCTGCCTTTGGCTCAGGTCATGATCCCAGGGTCCTGGGATCAAGCCCCATGTCCGGCTCCCTACTTAGCGGGAAGCCACTTCTCCCTCTCCTACTCCCCCTACTTGTGTTCCCTCTTTTGCTCTATCTCCCTCTCTGTGTCAAATTTTTAAGCGCACGATTTAGGGGCATCGAGTGCATTCACAATGTTGTGTAACCAAGAACACTATTCATCGGCAGAACTTTTTCATCTTCCTAAACTGAAACTCTCCCCATGTCACAACAATTCTCCTTCATCCCCTCCCCATAGCCTCTGATAACTAGTCTTCAAACTTCCGTCTCTGAATTTGCCTTTTCTGGGTACCTCGTGTAAGTGGAAGCGTACGGTATCTGCTCTGTTGTCTCTGGCTTATTTCACTTGGCTCAACGTCTCCTGGGTTCATCCACATTGGGGCAGGTGTCCACATTTCCTCCCTCTTTAAGGCTGAGTACCATTTCATTATATGTACGTATCACATTTTGTTTACCCATCCAGCTATCCGTGCACATTTGTGTTGTTTCCACCTTTGGCTGTTGTGAATAATGCCACTGTTAACTAGGGTTTACATTTATCTGCTCAAGTTCCTGCTCTCAATTCTTTGGGTACATACACAGAAGTCGAATTCTGGATTGTATCACACAGTTATTTTTATGCACTCTCAAGCAAACCAGTCTTGGTTTAATAAAGTGAACCATCTTACAACATTATGGTTTCCTCATCTCGAGGGTTTTTTTTTTTTAAAGATTTTATTTATTTGACAGAGAGAAACACAGCAAGAGAGGGAATACAAGCAGGAGGAGTGAGAGAGGGAGAAGCAGGCTTCTCGCCAAGCAGGCAGCCCGATGTGGGACTCGATCCGGGTCTCCGAGATCATGACCTGAGCTGAAGGCAGTCACGTAACCAACTGAGCCACCCAGGTGGCCCCCGCCTTTTTTTTTTTAAAGCATCTCAAGGGTTTTTGACACTAGCACCTCTCTGTGAAGAAAGCAGCGTGTGTGACAATATCCAGTTTTTACTTGCTAGGTTTCGGTTGTTTTCTGTTTTATTTTTTAAAAGATTTTATTTGTCAGAGAGAGAGAGCACAAGCAGGGAAAGCAGCAGAGGGAGAGGGAGAAACATACTCCCCACTGAGCAAGGAGCCCAATGCAGGGCTCGATCCCATGACCTTGGGATCATGACCTGGGCTGAAGGCAGATACTCAACCAACTAAGACAAACAGGTACCCTGTTTGCTTATTTTAAACAAAAGCAGTGAAAAATCTTGTGGAGCAAACTCTTGATGGGAATACCATCAGCTCAAATGCCAAGGCACTTCTTCCAAGACAGACCATTTGAGTGTCTATGTGAAGGAAACACTAAGTAGAGTATGGCTGTTTATTTCTCTGTGTGTCAAAGCTGTTTGCAGCAGAGAAAATTTCTTGCTTATCACCCTTACTTATAAATCTTTGCACGTGCTCTATAACATGGAGTTTGTAGATGAAATACATTGACTCATTGGCCTGGACCAAAAATCTGTTGTTGTTGTTGTTGTTGTTTTGTTTGTTCGTTTTTTGTTTTTGTTTTTAAGTTTTATTTATTTATTTGATAGAGAAAGAGCACAAGCAGGGGGAGCAGCAGGCAGAGGGAGAGGCAGGCTCCCCGCTGAGCAGGGAGCCCTATGTGGGACTCAATCCCAGGACCCTGAGATCATGACCTGAGCTGAAGGCAGATGCTTAACTGACTGAGCCACCCAGGCGCCCCAAGAATCTGTTGTTTTTTAATTCATTAACAAACAGTTTTTCAGCATCATGTGACATCATCAACACATGAACTTAATGCTCTCTCTGGGACTAGAACCTCTTCACTTCTTCATTGGGTATCACGAGCTACCATTTCACTCCCTCCAATTTCACCTGCCAGGATCATTAGCTTCTCTTGTCTAGACAGGGAGTTCGGCTGCCAGATCACTTGCTCTTTGACCCTTTTTGCCAAAGGGATCTTTAAAACAAAAACCTTAATTTGTTTGCTTTAAGATACCAATTGATAACAGTTAGATCATCTACTTTTTGAATGGCTGTAATTTGTAGTTAAATTTTTTGCAATATTGTTGAAGCCATTGCTGTCTTTGTGAACTGTAATTCTTTACTACTAACCCGACCAGATGTGTCAATAGTCCTGAGCTCGCTTTCTTTCATTTCACCCCCTCATAATGAAAAATCACCACCTTGGACCATTAGACACATTTGTAAAACACAAATGCTAATAAGACATACAATAGAAGGGCTTAATAAATAACTAAACAAGAACCCTGCAAAAATATGAAACCAGGCTAACATTCACTTCTAACTGCCATCATGCGTGTTTTATAGTGTGTACGTCGACAGCAAAGTGGTAGGGAAGCGGCTGAGTCACAGTGTGTAAAAATTATTTATTTGGAAGGAAAATTTCCTCTTATTTTCCATCATACCAGGAAGTTTGTCTGCTCCCATCAGACAGTCATCAGTGCATAAGGGGCATTTGGGGGAAGTCATTCAGGAGGATGAGGCTGATATCATTGGTCTTCACCTCCTCCTGTCCAGGCAATACAGCGTTCACAAATGATCATCTGACTTTCTGAGCTCAGCTTGGAAACTGAGGAAAGACTCATGGATGAACACAGCTCCACTGTGCAGTGCCAGACAGGGCTGAAGGACCTCTAGTGGTTCCTTCCTTCCTTCCTTCCTTCCTTCCTTCCTTCCTTCCTTCCTTCCTTCCTTCCTTTAAGGTTTTATTTAGTTGACAGAGAGAAACACAGCATGAGAGGAAACACAAGCAGGGGGATCGAGAGAGGGAGAAGCAGGCTTCCTGCTGAGCAGGGGGAGCGAGGGAGGGAGAAGCAGGCTTCCTGCTGAGCAGGGAGCCCGATGCGGGGCTCGATCCCGGGTCTCCAGGATTATGACCTGAGCCAAAGGCAGTCGCTTAACGACTGAGCCACCCAGGTGCCCCAGGACCTCTAGTGGTTTCTGAGGCTGCTTGGTTACTGACCATTGCTGAGAGCCTGGACATCACAGGGCACATGAAGGTAAAAAATAATACTCTTTTTTTCCTTTTGTCTTCTTAATTACGGTATAGAACCCCTGGCCTGGGAACATCTCGAGGCCAATTTTGTGGTTCTGCAGAACCTTGGTTGAAAACTGTGCTCTAGAATATTGATTCTCTTTGCTTTTTGTATCCACACTCTGGTCCATAGGAAGGGGAAAAACAGAGATTCATATGCCCACCGCTTTAAATCCAAGACTAGGGGCACCTGAGTGGCTCCGTTGGTTGAGCGACTGCTTTCGGTTCAGGTCATGATCCCGGAGACCCGGGATTGAGTCCCACATCGGGCTCCCTGCTCAGTGGGAGGCCTGCTTCTCCCTCTCTCACTCCCCCTGCTTGCGTTCCCTCTCTGGCTGTGTTTCTCTCTGTCAAATAAATAAATAAAATCTTAAAAAAAAAATCCAAGACTGGGAGGTTCACACATTGTCTCTGCCCACTTTAGCCACCCCCAGCTGCAAAGTCTACTGGGAAATGTAATCTCTAATTGGGAGGCCGTGTACCTAGGAAGAAGAGGAGGATGCAGCTGGAATACAGTAGCAGTCCTTCCACAAAGTCTTTCCTTGTCTGCTGCTGGGAACAGACGCTGAGCTCCTTAAGGGCAGGGACGTATCTCTTTCATTACTGGGAAGCCAGCACCCATTGCCATTATACACTTGGCTGTGTCCAAGCACTCAGCAAGCAACTATAGTCAAAGGAGTGACCGTGAGCTTCCAGAAGGGCTGCACTGGGCAGAATGAATTCGGTGCATGGGAACAGTTTTGCCGTGAATTTCAGCAGGAAGACAGGACAGCATGGTGATTAAAGGGAAAGACTTTGAAGTTAGTACTGAGTTTAAGTTCTTATTCATTGGGCACTCACTTATACTCTTTGAGTCATAGCACCTTCCTTTGTGAAATATAATAATAACCGGTCATGTGGAACTATTGTGAATACTAAATTAAAGGTACACAAAGTAGGTCCTCAATAAATAAGATCTGACACTTTTATGTTAGTAATAATGTTGGGAGTTAGTTGGAGAGTTAGGGAGTCAGGGCCAGGTCCCCAACAAGAAAATGTGGAATCAGGACAACAAAAATAAAACAACGTAACATCCTGCCTTACAGCTTAGACAGGACTTCACTAACATTCTGCTTTGCAGCGTTTGCAGGAATGACTTCTAGAAAATGTCCTAAAATAAGACAATTAACCAGAAAGTACTTATCAATAGCATGGGCATGGGGCAGTGAAGACATAAGCCCCCAAGAGTCAGCAAAAAAAGACCATTAGCACAGAGACATTAACCTAATAGATAAGCAACCAAAGCCCTGATTGGCATGACTGAGCACACCACAATTGCTTAAGAAAGTTCCCTAGAAGAGCTCATAAAACCCCGTAAACTTAGAAACTTCAAGGGCAACCCTCTTGGGCCCCCTCCCACTCCAAGAACTTTATACTATCACTCAATAGACTTTGCTTTGCTGCCCACCACTCTTTGTCCAATCTACCTCTTCATTCTTTGAAGTGGTGTGACCAAAATCCACGGGCACCAAAGGCAGAGAAATCCTATAACAATAATCCAAGAGGGAGGTTTCTATCATTGTTAATGATGAAGACAGCAATAATACCAATTAATATTTACTGTGCTTTATATAACTGCACTTTTTTGATCCGATGATACAGGCGTTACTATCTCCATTTTACAGAAGAAACCAAGGCATCAGAATATAAGCAACTAGCTCAAGTCACATACCTACTCATGCTGAGCTAGGCAGTTTGAACCCCAGGCCAATTGGTATCTAAGCAGGACTGGAGAATGGACCACGTGGCCCCTTAAAGTTCTTCCACCAAAAAGCTAAAGCAGCTGCTGGGGCATATGGTGCCACCCTGGACTTCTTTGTCCAGATACGCCAATCTGGGTCACCTTAGGCCAACCTCCCCCCCCACACAATTTTTTTAATTTAGTTTTTTTCATCATGCTAAATGTACTCTTAATCCCCATCACCTATTTCACTCCTCTCCCGCCCACCTCCCCTCTGGTAACCATCAGTTTTTTCCCTACAGTTAAGAGTCTGTGTTCTGGGGCGCCTGGGTGGCTCAGTCGTTAGGTGTCTGCCTTAAGCTCAGTAAGCCACTCTGATAGGTATAACGTTTTGGTTTGCATTTTCCTGATGATGAGTGATGTTGAACATCATTTCATCTGCCTGTTGGCCATCTGTATGTCTTCTTTGGAGAAATGTCTGTTTGTGTCTTTTGCCCATTTTTTAATTGGACTGTTTGTTTTTTGGGTGTTGAGTTGTAACATTTCTCTATATATTTTGGATACTAACACTTTATCAGATGTAATTTACAAATATCATGTCCCCTTCAGTGGGTTGCTTTTTGGTTTTGTTGTTTGTTTCCTTTGCTATGCAGAATTTTTTTATTCTGATGTGGTCCCAATAGTTTATTTTTACTTTCACTAATTTCCCTTGCCTCAGGAGACATACTGAGAAAAATACTGCTATGGCCAATGTCAGAGAAATTACTGCCTGTACTCTTTTCAAGGATTTTATGGTTTCAGGTCTCACATTTAGGTCTTTAATTCATTTTGAGTTTATTTTTGTGTGTGGTGAAAGAAAATGTTCTGGTTTCATTCTTTTGCATGTTGTCGACCACTTTTCCCAACACCTTTTATTGAAATGACTGTCTTTTTCCTATTGTGTATTCATTCCTCCTTGGTCAAGGATTAATGGGCCATATAATCGTGGGTTTATTTCTGGATTTTCTATTCTATTCCATTTATCTATATCCATTTTTATGCCAGTAGCATAGTTTTAATAGTTTAAATACTACTGCTTTGTAATATAACTTAAAATGTGGAATGTGATACCTTCAGTTTTGTTTTTGTTTCTCAAGACTGCTTTGGCTATTTGGGTCTTTTGTGGTTCCATACAAGTTTTAGGATCATTTGTTGTAGTTCTGTGAGAAATGCTGTTGACATTTTGGTAAGGATTGCATTAAATCTGTGGATTGCTGTGGGTAGTATAGGCATTTTAACAATATTTTTTTTTAAGATTTTATTTATTTGGCAGAGAGAAACACAGCCAGAGAGGGTACACAAGCAGGGGGAGTGAGAGAGGGAGAAGCAGGCTTCCTGTCGAGCAGGGAGCCCAACGTCGGACTCGATCCCGGGTCTCCGGGATCATGACCTGAGCCGAAGGCAGTCGCTTAACCATCTGAGCCACCCAGGCGCCCCATTTTAACAATATTTTAACAATATTTGTTCTTCTAACCCATGAGCATGGAATGTCTTTCCATTTCTTTGAATCATCTTGAATTTCTTTTATCAGCACTTTATAGTTTTCAGAGTATAGGTCTTTCACCTCTTTGGTTAAGCTTATGCCTAGATATTTTATTGTCTTCAGTGCAATTGTAAATGGGATTGTTTTCTTGATTTCATTTTCTGCTGCTTCGTTATTAGTGTATAGGAATGCAACAGATTTCTGTACATTGATTTTGTAACCTGTGACTTTATTGACTTCATATCAGTTCTAGTAATTTTTTGATGGAGTCTTTAGATTTTCTATATGTTGTATCCTGTCATTTGTAAACAGTGAGAGTATTCCTTCTTTCTTACCAACTTGGATGTCTTTTATTTCTTTTTCTTGTCTGATTGCTGTAGCTAGGACTTCCAGTACTATGTAGAATAAAAATGGTGAAAGTGGGCATCCTTGTCTTGTTCCAGACCTTAGAGGAAAAGTTTTCAGTTTTTCACCATTGAGTATGATGTTGGCTGTGGGTTTTTCATATAAGGCCTTTATTATGTTGAAGTGTTTTCCCTCTAGACCTACTTTGCAGAAAGTTTTTATCATGAATAGATGTTGTCCTTGTCAAATGCTTTTTCTGCATATATTGAAATGATCATATGTTTTTTAATCCTCTTATTGATGTGACATGTCACATTGATTGTTTTGCAGATATTGAATTGAATCACCCTTGCATCCTGAGAATAAATCCCACTTGATTGTTGTGTATGGTTTTTTGAAATAAATTGTTGGATTTGGTTTACTAATATTGGGTTGAGGATATTTGCATCTATACTCATCAGAGATATTGGCCTGTGGTTTGTGTGTGTGTGTGTGTATAATGTCTTTATCTCTTTTTTATATCAGGGTGATATCTCATAGAATGAATTTGGAAATTTTCCTTCTTCTATTTTTTTGGAATAATTTGAGAAGAATAAGTATTAACTCTTCTTTAAATGTTTGGGAGAGTTCGCCTATGAAATCATCTGGTCCTGGATTTTTGTTTGTTGGGAGTTTTTTGATTACTGATTCTATTTTATTGCTGCTAATTGGTCCGTTCCAATTTTCTATTCCTTCCTGGTTCTGTTTTGGGGGAGTTTATGTGTTTCTAGGAGTTTAACCACTTCTCTTCGGTTGTCCCATTTGTTAGCATATAGGTTTTCATAATATTTGGTTATAATTGTATTTGTGTAGGTTGGTTTCTACTTCTCCCCTTCTATTAGAGATTTTGTTTATTTGGGTCCTCCCTCTCTCTCTCTTTAATGGGTCTGGCTAGAAGTTTATCAATTGTGTTGATCTTTTCAAAGAACCAGTTTCTGGTTTCATCGATCCATTGTTTTTGTTTTTGTTTTTGTTTTTGTTTCTGTATCATTTATTATTTCCTGCCTTATGCTGGGTGTGGGTTTTGTTTGTTCTTCTTTTTCCAGCTCCTTTATATATAAGGTTGGGTTGTTTATTTGAGGTTTTTTCTTGCTTGAAGTAAGCCTGTGTTGCTATAAACTCCCCTCTTACAAGCACTTTTACCACATCCCAAGGATTTTGGACCATTGTGTTTTCATTCTCTTTTGTTTCCATGTAACTTATTAAGTGTCTTTTTCTTTTTTCTTTTCTTTTTTTCTTCTTGTTTTTTAGTAATCTCTACAGCCAAAGTGTGGCTTGAACTCGTGACTCCAAGATCAAAAGTCTCATACTCTTCCAACTGAACCAATCAGGCACCTCTCCGTGTGATTTTTTATTTTCTTTTTGATTTCCCTTTTGATTTCTTGGTTGATATATTAGTTGTTTAGTAGCATGTTATTTAACTTCCATGTATTTGTAATTTTTCCAGATTTTTTCTTGTCGTTGATTTCTAGTTTCACAGTGTTGTGGTCAGAAAAGATGCATGCTATGACTTCAATTTTTTAAAATTTGTTGAGACTTGTTTTGTGGCCTAATATGTACTCTATTCTGGAAAATGTTCCATGTGCACTTGAAAATAATGTGTATTCTGCCATTTTAGGAAGAAGTGTTCTGAATACGGCTATTAAGCCCATCTGGTCCAGTGTGTCATTCAAAGCCACTCTTTCCTTTTTGGTTTTCTGTTTGAATGATCTGCCCATCGATATAAGTGTGGTGTTATGGTCCCCTACCATTATTGTATTACTGTTGCTATGTTTGTTATTAACAGTTTTATGTATTTAGGTGCTGCTATGTTGGATGCACAAACATTTACAATTGTTATATCCTCTTGTTGGATTGTCCCCTTTATTATTATATAATGTCTTTCTTTGTCTCTTGTCACAGTCTTTATTTTATTTTATTTTTTAAGGATTTTACTTATTTATTTGACAGAAAGAGACACAGCGAGAGAGGGAAGAGAAGCAGGAAGAGTGGGAAAGGAAGAAGCCAGAAGCCTGATGCAGGGCTCGATCCCAGGACCCTGGATCACGACCTGAGCGGAAGGCAGATGTCTAACGACTGAGCCACCCAGGTGCCCCAGTCTTTATTTTAAAGTCTATTTTGTCCAAAATAAGTATTGCTAACCCAGCTTTCTGTTGATATCCATTTACTGATATGATAAATGTTTCTCCACTCCCTCACTTTCTTTCTTTTATTTTTAAAGATTTTCTTTTATTTTAATTTTTAAAAATATCCTACAGAAAACATCATTTTTTTTAAAAAAAGATTCATTTATTTTGGAGAAAGAGAGGGTGTGCATGCAAGCTCACATGTGGAGTGGAGGGGCAGAAGGAGAGGAGAAAGAGAATCCCAAATAGATTCCAGGCTGAGCATGGAGCCTGATGCAGGGCTTGATCCCACAACCCAGAGACCAGGACCTGATCTGAAAACCAAGAGTCAAATGCTTAACTGACTATGCCATGCAGGCACTCTTTTAATTTTTTTTAAGTGGGTTCCAGGTCCAACATGGAGCCCAATGTAGGGTTTGAACCCATGACCCTGAGATCAGGACCTGAGCTGAGATCAAGAGTCAGATGCTTAAGCAACTGAGCCACCCAGGCACGCCTAAAGGTTTTATTTTTAAATAAGTGAGACTCGAACTCACAACTCCAAGATCAAGAGTCACATGCTGTTCTGGCTGAGCCAGCCGGGCACTCCTCCATCCCCTCACTTTCAATCTGCAAGTGTCTTTTCATCTGAAATGAATCTCTTGTAGGCAGCACATAGATGGCTCTTGTCTTTTATCCATACCATCACCCTATGTCTTTTGATTAGAGTGTTTAATCCACTTATATTCAAAGTAATTATTGATAGGCACATATTTATTATTGTTTTGTTACTTGTTTTGTGGTTGTTCCTATAGATTTTCTCTGATCCTTTCTTCTCTTGCTTTCTTTCTTTTTTTTTTTTTGAAGTCTTTTTTTTTTTTT
>PITA01010629.1:0-70902 GCA_004023965.1 Spilogale gracilis
TCCTCCTCCTCTTCCTCCTCCTCCTCCATCGTCGTTGTCGTCTTCTTCTTCTTGTTCTTCTTCTTCTTCTTCTTCTTCTTCTTCTTCTTCTTCTTCTTCTTGCTGACTGTTAAGCAAGACCTCACTTGCTGTGTAAATGCTTTTATAACCTTTGACACAGTGCCTCAGATCTTCCCTCCTGGGTGAAACTTCCAGCAGAAGGGGCTGGGTGGTGAATCTAATTAGAAAACAGATCACCCACCTACAGGTGATCAAAATTCAGAGTGTGTGAGTCCCTCCTGTGTGGCATTCTGGAAAGAGCAATGGGTGGGAGCCCCATGTGGGTGGGCTCAGGTGTCAGCATCAGGTACCTGGTCTGTGGGGCAGCCCGGGGAGGCCAGGACCCTGGGTTCCTTTCCTAGAAGAACACACATGATCAAAGACCTGACATGTGGGACAGATAGGACACTAGAGGACGCTGAGTGGAATTTCAAAAATTGCCGTGAGACTCCTAGGAATAGCGTTCTACACCATACTTGCTACCTACAAAACATTTCACGTATATTGCTCACCAAGCCCTTCGCAGAGGGATTCCTAATCCTACGGGACCTAACATCCTCACATACCCCGAATCTAGAAATCTTTGTTCTTTCAGCCCATCTTCATCATTATAGAGTTTAACATATCCTGAGAGAAGGTGGTCATGTCTTTTGTACTTTCAGTTGCTAGGGGTTAATTTACCCCAATACCCTGTGGCTGAAAATAATGATCACTTATTGGCTTTTGGCTTCAGTGGATCAGGAATTTGGGATCAACTTAGCGAGGTGGTTCTGGGTGTCTCATGTGTTTGTGGTCAAATGTTGGCTGGGGCTTCAGTCATCTGAACGTTTGAGGCTCCCCTTCCTAAAGGGCCCACCCAGGGCTCGCTCCACAGAGCTGCTTGAGTGACCTAACAACATGGCAGCCAGTGTCCTCTACAGGAACTGATCCAGGAGAGAGAACAAGGCAGAGGTCAGCATGCCCTTTATGGAGTAGAATTGGAAACCACACACCAACACTTTTGCCATATGCTATTAATCAGAACTGAGTCACTAGGTCCAGTCCACACCCAAGGAGGGGAATTAGGCTTCGCCTTTGACACCAGGAGTATCGAATAACTTGTGGACATATTTTACACCCAAATCTATTGAAGCCAAGAGGCTGGGAGAAGTCCCAATTCAGAGTGATAATCCATTGATGGAAGAATAGGAAATTCCATCACTTACATTTCATCTTGCTGTGAGCATTTTTATCAGTCAGGGTCCTACCAGGAAACAGATGGCACAGTCAGATGGCGAATCATCCCAATAGACACAGAGAAAGCAATTGACAAAATCCAACACCCATTCATGAGAAAACCATCAACAAAATATAAGTGTTAGGGAATTCCCTCAACCTGTTGAAGCACCAAATATAAATAAATAAATAAATAAATAAATAAATAAATAAATAAATCGATCGCCATTACCATCACATTTACTGGTGAAAGACTGGAATGCTTTCTGCAAAGAGCCAGAAATGAGGCAAAGGTGTCCATTCTCCCTACTTATCTTGGGCATTGCACCGAAGATTCTAGCCAGTGAAATAAATCAAAAGAAAGAAACACTGAAAGCACTCAGATTACAAAAAAGAAGTAAAACTTTTCATTCACAGATGGCATCATTCTATATTGAGAAATCCTAAGGAATCCACACACACACAAATCCTCCTAAGAAGAGTAAATTTAGCAAGTTTGCAGGGTAAAAGATCCACTTATAAAAATAGATAGTATTTTTCTGTACCAGTAATGAACGATTCGAGAATGAGATTTTTCTAAAGTTCATTTGCAATAGCATCAAAAAGAATAAAATACCTTGGGATGAATCTAACAAAAAAAATGTGTAATATCTGTACACCAAAAACTATAAAGCATTACTGAGAAAATGTGAATAAATGGAGACCGATTCCTGGCCACGGAATGGAAGATTTATCACAGTTAAGATGTTAATCTATGCATTCAGAGAAATACCAGTTAAAATTCCAACAGATGCTGACGAGCTGGTTCTAAAATGTATGTGGAAATGCAAAAGACCTACAATTGCCAAAACAATTTTGAAAAAAGAAAAACAAAGCTGGAGCACTCACATGACCCAAGTTCAAAGCTACAGTCATCGAGACAAGGTGGTATTGGAAGAAGTGTTGGCATACTGACCAATGGAACAGAAGTGAGACTTCAGGAAAAACTCCTTCCATTTATGGTCAATTGATTTGTTTTGACAAAGATGCCAGACAGTTCAATAGGGAAACTGATAGTCTCTTCAAAAATGGTCTTGTAGCAATTGGACATTCATAGCCAAAAACAAACAAACAAACAAACAAATAAAAAGAGCGTAGGCCCCTACATTGTATGTAAAAATGAACTCAAAATGGACCGTAGACCTAAATTTAAGAGTTACAATTATAAAGTTTCTAGAACTCATAGGAGAGAATCTTTAAGACTTTGTATCAGACAGAGAGTTCTGACACAAGACACCAAAAGTAAGCCAATTGATAAATGGGACATCATTAAAATTAAAAACTTTTGTACTTCAAAGGACACCATTAAGAAAATGAAAGGCAAACCACGGTCTGGGAGAAAATATTTGCCAATCATATATCTGATGAAGAAGAACTATTCAGAAAACACAAAGAACCCTTGCAACTCAATAATAAGAAGACAATTTCACCAAATTAAAAATGAGCAAGAGACTTAAATGACATTTCACCAAAGATGACATATAAATGACTAATAAGCACATGAAAAGGCACTCAACATTATTAGTCGCTAGGGAAACCCAAATTAAAACCATAATGAGATACCATTACTCTATACCTAATAAATGGCTACAATTTTTTTAAAAATCAGACAATCCCAAGTAGAGGAAAATTAGAACTTTCATTCATTTGCTACCAGTGAAAATGCAAAATGATACAGTAGCTTTGAAAAACAGTTTGACGGTTTCTTAAGAATTTTAACATCAACTTAACCATATGAGGCAACACTCCTCAGAATCCCCCCAAGAGAACTGAAAACACACGTCCACACAAAGACTTGTACACGAATGTTCACAACAGCTTTATTCATAAGTAGTCCAAAGTGCACACAGCACAAATATCCACTAACTGGTAGATAGATAGACCAAATGTAGCATATCTACCCAACGGACTACCACACAGCATGAAAAAGGAATGAATACAGACGTACGCTACAACATGGATAAACCTCAAAACTATGACACAAAAGAAGCCAGACCTAGAAGACTATATATTGTATGATTCCATTGCATGAAATGTCCAGAAAAGGCAAATTCTGGTTTTGCCTGGAGCTACAGCAAGCAGGCTGGAGTAAATTTGGTGGTATAGAGAGGATGCTCTGAAACAGGATTGGGTGGTGATGGATTCATGATGCTCTAAACTTATTAAGAATCACTGAATTTGTACACCTATGATGGATGGAGTTTGGGGCATGCAAATTATATCTTAATAAAGCTGTTTAAAAAAATAAAAAGGAAGAGAAAAGGCAGAGAAGGGAGGCCTGGTAATGTAGCCCATAGAAATCAGCCCCGGGGCAGAGAGGAGGGTGGAGGGTAGAGCTAGAGGGGCAAATACGGATATCCGGCACAGCTGGTGGCCCCTGCGGGCTCTGATCTCACCCCACTCCCAGCAACAGTGCTCCGGTCTCCTTGGGAGAACCGTCCCCCAGCTCTGTCCAGTCTGGCCGTTTTCCAGTGCTGCCTGCAGGGAGGGGCAGATCACTGCGGTCCAGCCAACCAGGGTCAGTCCTAAGGATCTGGATAGTTATTGGGAAGTTACTGCAGCAGGTGGCAAACCAGTAAGTGTAGGACGGACCCTGCTGGGCAACACTTTTTCCACCATGAGGCGGAGCCTGCCTGCGAGCGATGTGGCACAGAAGGAAGAAGACCCAAGAGATGGAGAGAGAGACAGAAAGACACCACGTCTTGAAGTTCCACTGCTCCTAGACGTTTCAGGTGAGTCAACAAATCCTTCTTTGCAGTTAGATCGGTGGTATTAGGTTTCTGCCCCTTGTAACCAGGAGCCCTGACAACCACAGCTTTTTCAGCTTCATCTGGGTTCACTGATGTGCATAGTCCCTGCTCCTCCTTCCTCCCCTCGCGTCCTTGGCCATTGCCTGTCCTTGTTCATTCTCACCTCCTACCCTTAGGCTCCTAAGCACAGTGGGGTGACCGGGAACCCGCCACTTACCACCCACGGCAATTCCAGTGGCACGAACTTGTTAGGTGTCTTTCTTCCCTGAGCTTCTGTTACCCCATCTATAAATCTGGAACAATAATAATGACTTCCATATCATGGAAGAATTGCCAGCGGGATTTAATGGAGCACCACGGAGTAGGTAACCAATATATGGAACTGTTATTACTAATCAGTATTATCTCGGCACTAGCTGGCCCTAGAGGCGGCACTTGGTACTAGAAGGGTCATACAGCTCTGTGTATGTGAACCCTTCTGGGTCATGCATGGTGAGGAGGTCAGAGTGGGCATTCAGGCACCACCCCACCTCTGGGATGGCCGGTATCATGGCCCACGTCTCCCCAAAGGTGGGAGAAGTCAGGGAGCAATTAACTAGCGTTGAGGGCCATGAGGCTTGAAATCGTCAACCATAATCAAGGTTCCTCCTGAGGGCATTCCTCCTGAAGCTTCCCAAAGTAGTGGGCACGGGGATCAACTGAGGATTTGATTAGCTTGTAGATTCTGATTCGGGTAATCCCGGTGATTCCGGACGCCTGGAGGGGGGCCTGAGATCATTCTTGCAGCAATCTCGCACGTTAGGCTGACACTGCTGGTCCTTGGACCACACATGGGGCAGCAGGGGTCCCAAAGCATGGTTTTTCATAGTCGGCTGCTCACTGGAATCAGCTGGGGAACTGTGAAAAAACACCATGGCCGTGCTCCCCACCTGAGAGCTGCTCATTGCATCAATCTGGGCTGTGTCTCGGCAGCTGCATGTGTGGGGGGTCCCCAAGATACCCCAAGGGGCTGGTGGGGCTGGGAACCCTACACGTCCTCAGGCTTGAGAGATTTGCTTTAAAGCACCAGAAGGCAGGATGGACAGTTTTTTAATCTTCTGTAAGTGCCCCCCAGGAAGGAAATCAGTGACTCACAGCTTGAACCCTCACACACTGAAATATCCAGATAGACGGTGAATGAATGTCGGGAAGGAAAGATGTATAAACCCTTTAACCTAATTAGGATGCCTCAGTGATCCTGGGGTAGAGGAGCTGGGAGCTGCGAGCCTCGTTCCAGAAGCAGAGCGGTGACATTTTCACTTAGGGAAAGGGAGAGCATCTCCCCAAATCAGGACCTCCGTGACACTTTGAATATTCTCAGGGAGTCTTGAATGTTAATGTATGCACTCTGGAAATGTTTCCTTCCTGGAGAAATGTTATCCGTTGGTCCTCTGGGTCTGGCATGGCCGCATGTTTCCTTCACTGACTTTGGTCCCATCTCCAGAGACACTGGAAATTCAGCCTCTGTCTCCAGGGCTGTGAGCATGGGTCTTGCCTGTCCCTTGTCCTTGCCGTAGGCAGAGTGGTGTCAGTCCCAACAGCAGAAGCCACTTCATCATCCTGGATGCCCATCAGAACCCAAACCCTGGGATGGATGTGCATGGGATGCAGGAGCTCAGAATCTATGGAAAGAAACACAAATTGCTCATCCTTTTTTTTTTTTTTTAAGATTTTATTTATGTATTTGAATATTTTATTTATTTGTCAGGGAGAAAGGGCACATAAGCAGGGGGAGCAGCAGGCAGAGGGAGAAGCTGAGCAGGGCGCCCAAATGCAGGACTTGATCCCAGGACCCAGGGATCATGACCTGAACCAAAGGGAGATGCTTAACCCACTGAGCCACCCAGGCATCCCAAAATGGTAATACATTTTATAAGGCAGGTGTTGGAGGAAGCACTGGTTGGTTGGTTGTTTTTTTCTGTTTGTTTTAGATTTTCCCACATGGCATTTTTTCTCTTGTGAAATATACATGGCATACATTTTACCATGTTGCCATTTTAAAATGTTCCGTTCAGGGGCATAAAGCGCATTCACACCGCTGGGCAGCTGTCCCCACCATCCATCTGCAGAAGTTTCTCAGCTTCCCCAAACTGAGACTCTGTCGCCAAATATCCACTCCCCACAACGCCCCCCTGCCCAGCCTCTGGCTCCCACCTTCTGCTGTCTCTAGGAATGGGACGACTCCAGGGACCCCATAGACGTGGGGTCCTACAGTATCTGTCCTCCTGTGTGTGCCTTATGTCACTGAGTGTCGTGTCCGCGAGGTCCATCCATACTGCTGCACGTGCCAGAATTTCGTCCCTTTTCAAGGTGGGAGCTGTGGTTTGGGAGCCTGTTTGAATTCCAGACTTGATTTAGAGGGCTCACCTCCCTGGGTTTCTTCATCTGTAAAGTGAGTCATAATATCTAGCTATTTGTTGCGAGAAGCTGTGTTAGCTTGTAGCCGAAACCCAAGGTCCGCAAAGAGCGTGCTTTTCCCTACCCCTCAACAGAGGACAAGTCTTGGAGGAGGAGGTGGCCCAGGACTAGTCAGCTCCTTGCTGCTGCTTCATCATTCTTAGTGGGGGATTTCCACCCCCACAGCCTTCTGTCCCAGGGGCAGCAGGACAAAGGAGAAGGAAGTACAAGAGGAACAGGCCTGAGCCTTGGCACCTGTGCCAAGAAAGCAATCTGTCCCGTCCCCCCCGCCCTGCACCCACGGAAGTCTTGGCAGGTGTCTCCTCACACCTCATTGGTCAGAGTGTGTCACGTGGCCTCTGCGGGCGGAGGGGAGGCTGGTAGCCTCAGGGGCGTCACCTACCATGTTGTCATCTCAGTGCACAGGACGTAGTCCTCCCATTTCCAATTGCCTCGCAGTTTTAGTTGATCACACCTCAAAGGAGAAGTGGGCTTGGTCTATTTTCATGAATGTATTAATTGTTTTAAAAATGTAGTACATTGCCGCACGGAACAAAATCAGGCTTCCGCACAGGAAGGCACGAGAGAGAGGGTGCCCTTGAAGTAGCTCTTGTCTCAGGTTGCTGCAGGGGTTAGATCTAGGTACCTAAGGCATCTGCAGCAGGGTCTGCACACAGTAGGCACTCAGCCAATGAGAGTATTGATGACGATGATGATGATGATGAAGGAATATGCACACAAACTTTTACAGTAGAATATATATATATATATATATTTGCACAGCTGCTGTTTACCCTGATTCCATTGGGAAAAGAATAGCAGTCAATAAATAGCTAGCAATTACTGAGCACCCACAGTGTACCTGGCTCTGTACTAGCTGCCTGAATCCTCACGGCTCTCCCATGAGGATCCTGATCTTTGTGCCAGTGTATTCCTTGGGGCAAATGCCACTTCTGCTCTAGGGAAGGGGTGGGGGCCTCCAGCCCCCTCTGACCAATGGAATCACATCCCAGACCCTGACTGGCTCACCTATGGTTACATCGTCCAATTCTGTTCATGAACCCCAGGAGCTCTGTAAAAGAAGCCCGCTCACTCTTCTGTGAGTTTATCTGGAGGGGACCCTGGCCTCTCCTTGCGCATGTTTCTACCTCCACCACTGCTCGGCCACCATGTTGTCATTGGGTTATGATGAAGCCCCACCTCCCAGGAGTGGAAATGAGCAAGATACTGTCTCAGTTGGAGCTGAACTTTGCATTCTTCACTTCCACACACATCCTAAATGGCACAAGTCATTACTGTCATGAGCCCATTCTACAGATGGGAAAACTGAAGCTTGTGGAGGTCAAGACTACACACTTCAGAAGCAGCAGAACTGATATTTGCCCCCAGGCAGTTGGACATCAAGACTGAGAACATAATCACTCCATTGTCCTGAAATTGTGTGCTGGTCGGTGGAGTTGTTTTAAGTGCCCCCAGATAGCCCCGTTCCTCTTCCAGAGCCTCTCTCCTGTCAGATCGCTGACATCTTTCATCCACGTTCAGCTGTACCCCTGCATTCATGCGGGCAGTGAGGGAGGGTTTGGTTTTGCTTCTGTGTTTCCACAGACCGAACCCGCACATTTACCGAGCAGGACAGCATTGAGCTTAAAAAAAAATACAGAGTGTCTTTGCCTTGGACAGGAGTCCTCTCTTCTCCCTGGGAAACACTGGTTGGCTCTGGTTGGATATCTTTAATAATAATGTCTTAAATGAATTCATTGTTTCTTAATACATGCAACTTAGTAAACAAAAATCTTAAAAAGTACAAGACATATGAGGAACTCAACAAAAGAGTCTTTGTCTTCCCTGTTCCTACGTGTGGACATCATCACCCCCAGAATCCCTCAGTCCTACTTGTTTCCAGGCTCGTGTGACTATTCAGCATGATCTGGAAACTTCTTTCCATGCCGAGTCACTGAGACCCAGAGGTGAGTGAGAAGCAGCTCCTACTCAAAACAAGAAAAACGTCCATGGGCCTTTCCCCCCGAAAATGAAAAGGTAGAAGTTCCTATGTGATGGAAAAGCACAAGTTTCCAAAACCTTGTTTAAATGTTGTTTAAAAGATGTTCATGGGGAAGCGGTGCCAGCTGCTTCTAGAACAGCGTTCTGTGGGGTTTCTGTCTGAGGCCATTTGGGGAAGTTGCTGGTGAGAGGCCCCGTTGCTAGGGAGACTGCGAGGAGGTTCATTATATGTAAATCCAGGCAAATAGGAGACGGTGAGAGTGAGTTCCCTCAAAAAGGGAAAAATTCGGGAGAGATGGGAAAGCAAATTGGCTGAGAAACTTTATGATCAGAGAAAGGCAGTCCCTGCAGGGCTTTGTGCTCAGGGGAGAGAGGAAGCGATAATCTCTCCCTCTCTCTCCCTCCATCTCTCTCCATTTCTCCCTCCCTCTGACTCTCTCTCCTGAGAAGTAGTAAATCCTAACCTAAGCCTTTCTTCTCATAAATCAGGGGTCCAGGCAGAGTTGCCAGATAGAACAAATAGGAATATTTATACTAAGAAAAATTTTTTTATTTGAACTCCTCAATTTAATCTGGCAACCCTCTGTCCAAGGTAGGACGGCCTGCCCCCACAGTCAGGGCAGCTGCCCGAATGTCTTCGAGGGGAAGTGTGTGTGCGTCTGCCCCTACCCACAGGCTTGGGACATGGGAGAATGTGCAACTGAACGGTTCACAAAATCAGCCTTGTAAATTGTAAGCATGCTGTGATTCTATTTATTCTGTCCCTCAGTATAAATCACATTTAAAAAAATCAAGATAGGCAGGAAAGAATAAAGATAAACCTTGAACACCATCTCCGGAAGAGATTTACCATGGCTACGTCTCAGTCCAGTGATCGTCAGACTGCCGTCCTCCCTGACCCCGCTGTCCTCCCCCACCCCGCCGTCCTCCCCATCCCGCCTCCCCATCCCCACCCATGCGCACCTAGGCTTTTTCCCACCTTAAGCCCCTGAAGCAGCAGTCTTTCCTCCTGTGATCCCTGCCCCTCAACTGATTTCCTGCTGCTCTGTGGACACTGCCCAGCAGGACAATACAGATATCCCTAGCCCTGAGGCTGCAGGGCACAGTGAAAGTGGCTTTATAAGGAAGATGTGTCTCACCCCACCTTTTCCCCTCTGCATCCTTTCTTTGAGTCACTAAATAGCCTTTGCAAACACAGTTGGTTAGTAGGACTGCAGCATAGCTTTCCAGTCCCCTATGGTTGAGCGTTTAGATGATACCCAATGTTATAAGGAATTCAATCTTAATGTCTTAAAGGGAAAAGAAATAGTTACAGACTGATGAGCTACGTGCCTAAGCTTTATGTATTATCTTGACTGGGCATGTTTGGTGATGAGCTGTACAGTTTTCATCAATAGATACATTTTAATAGGCTTTTCATGAAAAGTACAGAGTTCTGCTCTGGAACTTTCCCAGAAAATAGGGAGGGAGGGCAGGTCACAAACCATCTGAGTAGGAACCGCTGCCAATACAGCAAGGGGGTGTGGGGAAATTTTTTGCGCATTTTCCCAAGTGCTACATTTGCAAATGGGAGGTTATCAAGAGACAAGAGTGGAGAGAGAACATCCTAGGGTGACAGTAGTCCATTCCAACCTCCTGCTGGGGCTTCTCCATCTTAGTTCCATTCTTGGTACAAGGGAAGGCAGGAGAATCCCGAGGGGGGGGGGGGAGGCAGAGAGCAGTGGCTCAATTGAACCAGGAGGGAAGTTGATCTCAGTCAATAATAGCTCAAGACACAAAGTGCAGTTCTATCAAAGCATCAAGTCCAAAGGGCAAGGTGCGGTCAGAAACAGAAAAATAAGCTATAGAGGATCAATGAGCTCAGATGCTGGGAGAATTCAAAACAAGATGGCAGGCAGGGTGAGGTGTGTGGTTTAGAGCCAGTGGTCAGGGAACAGGGGGAGAATTCTGGAGTTCCTTCTAGACGAGAGGGTGTGGTCCAAAATGTAGGGGTGGGTGTGAAGGTTGAAAGTGTCTTGCAAGGTTGGCCACTTGTAATGTGATACTTAGACTCTGGACATTACATCCATCAGTCTCCTTCCCTTGTCCCGCCCCAGTGTCACACCACGCTCAGATTCCATCCCCCCCCTGCTGTCAGCCACCGCCCTGCCCCCATTCCTGCACCAGCACCCTCAGTTCTCGCTGATACAGAACCACGAAAACATTTCCTTCCATTTCCAAAGGGTTACCCTCCAGAGAAAATCACCCTTTCCCTCTCCTGCCCCTCCGCCCATTCTGAATAATAAATCTGGAACGTAAAAATTAAAGCCATCAAAATAAAGTCACTTGCTGAGAAACTATGGCTTGGGAAAACGAAATGGTTGTGGGTAGAAGGGGAAATCCATCTGGGGAAATTATTTCCAAAGTTTCTGAAGTTTTCTCATCGCCTTCAAGTTTCTATTTTCTGAAATTACAGGGAAAGATCAATTGTGGTGAGATACGAATTTCTTTCGGAAAAGTGGTGAAAAAAATGGCTTTGCTCCGGCACGAAGCGACAGGGTTTTGGGGTCTAATTTTCCTGGTGGGCATATTGAGGAAGTTGGGATAGAGATAGGGAGTGATGGTGGTGGTGGTTTATGTTGCCGATGCGTCGTCTTAAAGGTGATAATGGGCTCACCTGGGAGAGCTCTAGGAGAGGGCCGGGAGGTAGACTAAATGCACGTGACCTACAAATAGGACACAGGGCTGAGAACCAGCTCTCTCATCTGGAAACAGCCTTACCTCTGTTCCCTTATTGATTCTCCCCACGCTGGTGCTGTTGCTTTGAGCTTACTATTAATCTAATGACTGTGCTTTGGAATAATAATGCTTCCCTCCTGCCCTGTCTCTCCTCTTCGATGGACAGCTTGGACTCATCAGAGAAAGACCCAAAAACTGCATCAGTCACTATTAGATAGAGATCAATAGTGTATGTGGGATGGAGGAGGCTACGGGTCTCTAATAAAAGGTGATGTATTACGTCTGCACTCCCAAGTCCATTCCAGCTCCCAAGCACCAGTGTTCTAGAAACATGTGCACATGCTTTGAAACTCAGTTCCACCAAGAGGCTGACCAGGGGAGGATGCCATATCGGAGTGCCCCCCAGCATTGAGCAAATGGGCGGTTCTAGTCTCTGGCTCTAGTCTCCCCAGTCCGGCAGACTTTGGCAAGAATCAGCACCTCCCGGCATCCCTGCATGGCCGGTCTGAATCAGCAGGCTGGAGGGGAACCACTGGGTCAGATGTAAGAAGCAGCAAGTGCAGAGGCTTGGCCTCCTTCTCCCAGTCAGTGAGACCCAGGTCCTCACCACAGGCACCCTCCCCACGCCCACACCCACAGACCTGCTGGATTTGCCCCTGGGGCCAATGCTGCCGGGGCTTCACTCATGTTTCCTCAGATCCCTTGTCCCTGATGTGCACGCCACCCTCGAGCCTGCTTTCCACCCCACAGCCAGCAGATAGATAGTTTTATGGGAGACTGTTTTCTGGCTGCTGGAGCCCACTCCCCTGCCTGCATGGGGAGCTAGCTGGGCCTTGGAGTTTTTGTCTCCAACCCACCGTCAGCAGCTCTTCTCCGATGCCTGATGGGCTGGGGGAAATGTCTGTCTGCAGAGATCCCCTGTGTGACCAAGGCAAGATGACTTTATCAGCTCCTTATTGCCATGTAAACAAATTCACGCTGAGTTTTGTGACTTAACAACAAACATTTATTATCTCAGTGTCTGGGAGTCAGGGGATGGGATGTGGCTCAGCTGGGTTCTCCTCATGGGCCTCTCGTGAGGTCGCAATTGAGACATCAGCCAGATGTTCATCTGGGGGCTCGACTGGGGCTGGAGGCTCTGCTTCCAAGATGGCGCCCTCATGTGGCTGGCAAGTCCATGCTGGCCGTAGGCTGGGGCCTCCGTTCCTCCACATGGGCTCAGGCATCCTCCCACCATGGCAGTTTGCCTCCTCCAGAGCCGGTGATGCCAGAGAACAAGAGAGAAACCCAATGTCTCCTGTGACCTCGCCACAAGGGTCACCCTGGGTCTTGTCCATAATATCCTACTTCAAACAGGACTGTCCTATTCAAGATCAAGGGGATTTCAAAGGGGCCATGCACACCAGGAGGGGAGGATCCTCAGACACGGTCTTGGCTGCCACAGTGCCTCTCTGCGAGATGGTGTTGACCTCTTTACCCTCATTTGGCCTCTTTGCTTTGCTGGTCCCACTTCCTGCTCTCCTATCAGTTTTCTCTGGGAACACTTTCGATCAGAGGCTCCTCACATCCACCCGAGTCCACCCCCAAGGATCGGTTCTGGAGAATGCAGCCTGGGACAGGCATCAACAGCTGGTTCTGCCCCATTTTCTTTCTTTCTTTCTTTCTTTCTTTCTTTCTTTCTTTCTTTCTTTCTCTCCTTCTTTCTTTCTTTCTTTCCTTCTTTCTTTCTTTCAAGATGTTATTTATTTATTTGACAGAGAGAAACACAACTAGAGAGGGAACACAAGCAGGGGGAGTGAGAGAGGGAGAAGCAGGCTTTCTGCCAAGCAGGAGCCTGATACAGGGCTCGATCCTGGGACCCCAGGATCATGACCTGAGCCGAAGGCAGATGCTTAATGACTGAGCCACCCAGGTGCCTCTCTGCCCCATTTTCTGATGAGCTCCCTGGCTTTCTGCTGACGTTAAAGCCTGGCTGTGATTCTGTGGGTTGTGTCTTCCTTAGCTATGACCTTGACCAGCTGGTCAGAGGCTCAATTCCGTCTTTTATCCTATCACTACCTGGGGTCCTGCTCAAGAGAACCTCATCCCAACACCAAATATACCCTTCATCAAGCACTTGGCATACCTTACCCATTTGAAGAGAAAGTGGAGATTGAGAGACATTGAGTAGCCTGCACAAATTCGCATGGGTAACGTCAAAGCCAATTGGGCGCCCATGGCTGCAGATCCAAAGTCATGTCCATTCCCTCTACCTGTTACCACTGTGTCTGCAGTCTGGCACTCCCAAAGACAGGGACGGACTGGAGTGGGCCACTCCCACACCCTGAGGTCTGAGTCCATTGCCCCTGCTACTGTGGATGACCTGTATGCCCAACCCTGCAGCAGAGAGCCCTAGCAGGTGTCTAGCTTCCCTGCCTGATACAGCCCAGCACCGTGGTCACTCTGGTGAGGACACACAGCAGGAGTGGTTAACTCCTATGTTCAGCCACATGCTACCTCCACCCCGTCACCTTTAGGGAGTCCATGGCCCTCAGGTCCCCAGGCGCCAGGCCTGCCAGCAGCAGGTAGAATGGGTTCCTCTGGTGCCAGAGTTTTCTCTGAAGGTGAAGTCCGGTGGAAGGCTGGGTGCAGGCAATGCAGGGAGCTGTTCTCACCCAATGTCCACTCAGCAAGTAGCACCGCCATGGTCTTAGCTCTTTCAAATGGGGCAAGTCCTCTACCTGGGAGAGAGTAGGGCTTAGGGACACCAGCCCTGGGGCCGGGGAACCTTCCTGATTGTAAAACCCAGTGTCTCGCAGGGCAGCCCCGAACTAATTAGCTGCTTGTCCTGCATAAGTTTGCCTTTTAAAATCAAAAGACCAAACTCCTTGGACCTACCATAACGCTGAGCTCAATTTTTTAAAGGCTTGAGAAAGTATCAAACAGAGTTTTTTTTAATTGTGTGTTGAAGACAGATTTCTGCTTTCAGACATGAAGTTCAGGGAATTTCCACAAACTGGGCTTATCTGTATGATCAGTGTCCTCAACAAGAAAAAGAACATTCCAGCTCTTTGGAAGTCTCATTTCCCTCCTATTACCAGCCTTCCATTCACCTGATTTCTAATGCCATAAATTAGTCGAATAGGGGTCATGTGGTGTCATTTTTTTAATTGAACTGTAATTAACACACAATTAAATTCACAGAACTTCGGTGATCAGTTCAACAAGTTTTGACGATTGCATACACTCAGCGAACCACCAACTGAAATGAGAAATAGACCAGCTCCTTCTAGGAACAATTACACATGCAATTTCAAATTTTCTAGTAGTCACATTAGGAAAAGTACAGAGAAACAGGTGAAAGTAATTTCAATACTGTACTTTTAGCCCAGTGCTTTTTAAAAATTATCATTTATTATTTATTACAAATAATTTTTTATCTAAGCCCAAAGAACCATAATTAAATTAAAATTATAATTAGAGATTTTACTTTTTTGAGTAATAAATCTTCAAAACTTGTATATTTTATGCTTACATCCCATTTCAATTCAAATGCTAACTTCTTAGGAGTGAACATAAAATAATGACCTACAAAACAATAGACTTATATTTAAGAGAAAAATGTCTTGTACTGCTTCCTTTTAAACTCAAATTAATTTAAAATTAAATAAAACAAGACATTCAGTCCCTTGGTGGCACCCGCCACAACTCAAGTCAGTATTCGTGTGGCTAGCGGCCGCCATGTTGACAGTGAAGACGAAGGTATTTCCATCAGCCCAGAGTGAGCCCCCCATACCTTTCGCATCAGTCTCCTACCTGGTACCCAGGCAAGCCTTCTCTGGTTTCCATCACCATAGATGATATCCTTTGTACTGGGTTTTCCACTGATGGTGTCACGTAGAAAATACCCTTTCGTGTCCTGCTTATCCTGCTCAGTGTAATTGTTTTCAAGAACCATCCAATACCACAACACATGGCCGAAATCTGACAAGGATGTGGTTGGAAGTGTCCAGGGACCATCGTTCACGGCTGGGGAAACGTAAAATAGTGCAGTCACTTTGAAAGACAGTTTGGCGGTTGTTTACAAAACTAAACATGCTCTTAACGTACCATCCACGAATGACAGGGCTTGGTATTTACCCAAAAGAGCTGAAAACTTAGGTCCTCATGAAACATGCACATGGATGTTTAGAGCAGCTCTATTCACGTTGCCAAAACTTGGAAGGAACCAAGATACCCTTTAGTGGGTAATTGGATGAATAAACAGTGGTCCATCCAGACGGGGCAATATTATTCAGCTCTAGGAAGAAATGAGCTGTGACGCCATGGGGAAACATGGAGGAAACTTACATTCATATTCCTGAATGAAAGAAGCCTCAGGATTCTAAGTCTATGACCTTCTGGAAAAGACAAAACTATGGAGACAGTAGACAGTAGGTTGGGGGAAGGAATGAATGCATAGGAGAAGCACTAAGGATCTTTAGGGCTGTGAACCTACTTTATATGATATTATCATGGTGGATACCTGTCCTTATACATTTGTCTAAACCCATATTATATACAATATGGAAAGTAAACCCCAGGGTGATTATGATGGGTCAGTGCAGGTGCATCCTTGCTAAAAAAAAAAAAAAGAAAAAAGTGACATACTGGGTCGTCTGGGTGGCTCAGCCGGTTAAACATCTGCCTTCGGCTCAGGGCATGATCTCAGGATCCCGGGATCAAGCCCCATGTTGGGCTCCCTGCTCAGCGGAGAGTCTGCTTCTCCCTCTCTCTCTCTGCCGCTCCCCCTGATCATGTGTGCACTCTCTCTCGAATAAATAAATAAAATTTTTAAAAAACATGTGCCATCCTAGCAAGTGATGTCAATAGTGGAGGAAGCTGTTGGCAGTATAGCGGAACCTCTGTGTCTTTCTCTCAGTTTTATCATAAACCTCAAACTCTTCTTAGAAATTAAGTCTCTAATGGAATAAAATCATTCGCGATGCAGCATGTTTCTGTGGTATGTTTTTCTTTGCTTCTGCGTAATGTCTCATGGCACCACTATCCCACCATTTATCCATTTTCCTACTGATGCCCATTCTGGCTGTTTTTCAACTCTGGGCTCTTCTGAGTAAGGTTTCTCTATGCATTCCTAGTCAAGTTGTTTGACAGACAGACATCTTCATTTCTCGTGGGTAAACCCCGCAGAGGAAGTCCCCAAGTCCCTTGGTAGGTACACGATTGAATTTCTAACAAATGGTTCTGCAAGAGGATTGTGGCATTTTGTTTTCCCGCCAGCAACACCGGGGACCCCCATCTTCTCTGCTCTGCCAACATTTCGGACCATTAACCTCTTGCGTCTGCACCGTCCTGCCCACTGGGACCATGATATGCATTTCCCCGATGACGGAAAATACTGAGAAACTCTGATTTATTTATCCACCATTCCTCAACCTTTTTTTGTGAGGGGCTTGATCAAGTCTTTTGTTCGTTTTTAGAATTGGGCTGTTGTCTCTTTTTTGTTAATTTGTAGGAGTCCCCTACACTTTCTGGGCACAAATCTTTTGCCAGATATATGCACTGACAATATTTTTTCCGGTCTCTGCCGTATCTAAATGATGTCTGTTGATAATGCGCATTCTTCACAGTGTCTTGTGATGAGCAGAAACTTTTAATTTTGGTGAAATCCGATTGAAACAATTTTTGCTTCTGTGGTTAGTGTGTTTCGCATCCAGAGGAGAAAATCTTTGTCAGGAGCCTAAGATTTTCACTGATGTTAACTATTAGAACAGAGGCTGGCATAACTAGCTCTCAGGACAGGTCTAGCTCGCAGCCTGTGTTTCAATGCCTGATGAGCTAAGCATGGTTTTGCATTTTTAAATGGCTGGAGGGAAAATCACAAGCAGACTGATACGTTACATGTGAAAAATATATGAAAAATATGTGAAAATATATGATATCCTCCAATATCCATACGTATATGTTTATCAGAACACAGCCATGTTGGGGCGCCTGGGGGGCTCATTCGGTTAAGTGTTTGCCTTCAGCTCAGGTCATGATCCCAGGGCCCTGGGATGGAGTCCTACATCGGGCTCCCTGCTCAGCGGGGAGCCTACTTCTCCCTCTGCCTCTGCCCCTCCCCATGCTTGTGTCCTCTCCCTCTTTCTCAAATAAATAGAGTATATATATTTTTAAAAGTCTCTGTTCTAGAAGCTTCTATGGCTCTGGGTTTTGTGTTTGAGTGAGATAGAAGTTAAGTTTCATTCAAGCAGATTTCTTTAAATGAGGGTTTGAGTCATGTGCCTGATTGGGAGACACGAGAATGCTGTCGGTGTTTCTGGAGGCGACAAGCCTCCTGGCCAGCTCCCCTCTGCAAAGAGACACTGCAGCCCCGTGCAGGGCCTGGACCTGGGCTGAGGACTGGAGGAAGGGTCTCATCCTGGCCTCTTCGGGGCCAAAGGCACCGAATTCAGAACTGGCCTGTTTTTCGAATCTTGTGGCTTTCTCCAGATTACACAAACCACGTCAAGTCTGGGATTTTTATATTAAAATGGCAGGCCTCTATGCACATTTGCCCACTGTTCCTCCCGGAAGGCCAACATTCATCCCCAGAGAGGGATCGCGGCCTGCACTCCTGTCACCTCCACGGCAGCCCGGGACCCGGACGTTCATCAGTCCACGCGACACCTGGGCTGTGGCGCCCACCACATGGCCCTGGATCACGCAGCCACGCAGGAGAGAAGTGGAAGTCTTGCAAAAGCCGCTCATTAGCGTGCACCTGTTTACAGCCGGTCCACACTGTCTGGCTCAGAGAATGGAGTTCAAAAAGTCAAACCTCCGCACAACCCAGCAGACATAACTGCTTGTGTTTCAAAAGTTCTGTAGGTCTCAGGGGCCACCTTACCTCAAAGTGCTTGTTAGGCACGGCGCTGTGAGATGAAATTTAACTCCGGCATTTGGGGAAGGGCTTTGAGGTGGGATTTATTAACTGGCTTTGTTTGTGTTGCCTCTCTTGTGTCCCAGGCTCTTTCCTTTTTGTTATCTTTTATGGGAGGCCAGGACGGGTGGTTCAGTTGCCTTCGTGGATCCGATCTTGGAATGAAGCCCCAGATGGGCACTGCACACTTGTGACGGTTCATGACCCTGACTACCTATTCTCCCCGCTCTGGGTTTGCTCTACCTGTGCCCCACACCGAGGGCAGCTCTCCCCGTCCCAGCAAAGCTAATCCTCCAGGCGGTTTAGATCTCCAGGTTCCGGATGGGGATAGTGAAGCACGGAAAGGCTTGGCAAACTGTCCTGGGTTGTGAGGCTCGTGAGGGCAGAGCTGGACTCCACAGCCGGGCCAGTGAGCACCAGAGACTGGGGTCCGTCGCGGCTCAGACAGCCGCTGGTCCCAAGTAGGAATGATGTGTCCTGGAGAATGGGCAGGAGTGACGTGGGCGAAGCATGAGTCACCTGCAGGGCTGGGGAAAGCCTGTTAAGTGAGCTTGAGCACATTTTAGAGGATTCTCCACGTGTTCCAAAGATCTTAAACAACAGAGTTTTGCGGATGTTTTGAAATCAAAACTACATGAAAGGTCACTTAGCCTAAATGTGTGGCCAACAGTGTAGCTGGCCGTTTGTGAGCAGAGAGCATCGGAAAGAGGGGCAGTGAGGCGAGATAGATGTAAAAACCAGCAGCACATTTATCCGGCTTTAAAATAAGGATAAATTTTCACACGCATGACCTAAATCTGTATGCAAAGTGGAATGAACCCCACAAGCAAAAAAAAAAAAAAAAAATATATATATATATATATATATATATATATATATATATATATGAATATATGAATATATATCTGGACATCCCCCTGACTTAAAACATATTCTCCAAGGATTTTTCTTTAAGGCCAAGTAAAATTACAAGGTTGGTGTTTTCAGTGAAGTCACAAAATTATAGCAGTATAAAGGGCACTCGAAAGGCCAGTGATCATTGCAACAAATTAACATTTGTTAATACCAGAGGGAAGAAATGCAGAGAGGAAGCTTCCAGCACAGGTCTGTGGGGAGGAGCCTTTCCTCCACCTGACCTGAGTGAGGCTTCCCGTGACCTTGGGACAGGAGGTGCTGGAGTGGGAGTCAGAGATCCTGCCCCAGCTCTTCCTCACCCATGAAATTGTCAGGCTGGAAACGTCTGTGAGGCTCTGCTTCTAACTCTCTGGAAATCATCAGTCCTTCATTGGTTCGACATCATTCCACACACATTTAAGCACCTCCTCCGACGTGCCAGACGTGGGGCTTGGTAGACATGATGGCGAAGGGGACAGACGTGGTCCCTGCCTGTGCAGAGATCACATCTTCTGGGGAGAAAAGCTCTCAGGGTAGAACAGCACGGATGAGGAGCATGGAACTAGTCAGGAAAGCAAGGAAGGAAATCCTGGCTAGAGAGGCTCAAACCAAAATGAAGTCCTTCTTCCTGTCTACCAAGAAGGTTCAGGGAGATGGCTGTCAGTGTTGGTTCAGTTGCTCAACAATGTCAAAACCCACATCTTGGCAAATCTCTTGGCATTTCCCTCAGGATCGCAAAATGATTCCTGCAGCTCCAGCCATCATGCTCTCGTTCTAGGCAGAAAAGGGAGAGAATGGGAGCATAGGCCACGTTGTTCCCTCTGAACAGGAAGGAAAAGCTTTCTCAGAACCCTAGACTATATCCCATGGCCATCCCAGCTGCAAGAGAGTCTGGAAGACCCAGTACTTAGGTGGGTACACAGCAACTCCAAACAAAACCAGGATTCTTTTAGCCGGAAGAGGAGATGGTGAATAGGTATGTGGCAGCCAGTTTTTCCAGCTATTTATTGCTGTGTTAACAAACCACCCCAAACATAAGGAATAGCACAACCATCATTTTGCATGCTCTGTGGGTCATGGAAATTGGACAGGTCAAACGGTGGAGGAACTAAACCATCTGGAGGCTTCTTTCATCATGTCTGCCCCTGGGCTGGAATGGCTTGAAGGCTGGCCTCTCCCTGCAGCTCGGGCTTCCAGACAGCACAGCCCTGGAGTTCCCCGAGCGAACATCTGGGATGCACGTCCAAAGAGTGAGCGTTCCAGGAGGGAGGCCTGCATGGCCTCATCGATTGCACCTTGGCATCATGGAACATCCCTTCCACTATATTGTCGTCGCTAAGGCCTGCCCGAATCCAGGGGCAGAAAGAGTTAGCCCCTAGTGCTGAGGAGGGAGTGGCAAGATCACAGGGGCACAGGTGGAATGAGAGCTCTCAATGAGGTCATCGGTGGAAAAATCGAACGCAGTGGTGTCCATCACAGGCCCTGCACAGCGCATGAGGCTCCAGAAAGCCTCGACAGAGAGAGCATCACCCACACTGAAAATCAGAGGACAGAGAGAAGGTAGCCAGGTGAGAGATGGCGGTGTGGGGGGTGGCTGGAGACAGAGCACTCCAGGCAGAGGGCAGCACAGGCAAGAAAGCCTGGAGCACGGCCCCCACAGGAACGAAGGCACCTGGTATGGCCAGATGGGAGGGCTCGGCAGAGGGAAAGGGCAAACAGGCGCCCAAGTGGACAGATGCCAAGACACGTGGGATCCCGTGCGCCAGGGAGAGGGCTTGGGCTGTGTCCTCAGGGCAGCAGGACATCAAGTGGGGTCTTCCACAAGGACCAAAGTGACAGGTTTGCTGATTAAGAAGTTCATAGGCTGCAATGGGGAAACTGATGGGGACAACTAAAGCCAGGTAGACGGCAAGGAGGCCACTGCCAGAATATATGGGCGAGATGACTAGAGGTTCAGACTTGGCAGGCGTTGAGGGTGGAATGGAGAGAAGCAGACATGGATTGGGATGCTTTTTAAATGGAAGCTTGCAGGATTCGTAATTCACTGACTGGCAGTTGCAGAGGTGAGGGACAGAGAGGAAGGAATGTGTTCTGAGCTTGAGCACTTGGAGTCCCCTACAAGGTGCTAGCACAGGGTTGCTTCTTAATAAGTGACCCCTATTTTGGAAGAGACACTTTTGTATATTCTCTCTAAAATGCAAGCCCAGAGGGCGCCTGGGTGGCTCAGTTGGTTGAGCGACTGCCTTCGGCTCAGGTCATGATCCTGGAGACCCAGGATCGAGTCCCACATCGGGCTTCCTGCTCGGCGGGAAGCCTGCTTCTCCCTCTCTCAGTCCCTCTGCTTGTGTTCCCTCTCTCGCTGTGTTTCTCTCTGTCAAATAAATAAATAAAATCTAAAATAAATAAATAAATAAATAAATAAATAAAAACCCTTCCCTTTTAAAAAAAAAAAAAAATAAAATAAAATAAAATGCAAGCCCAGAGATGCCTGGGTGACGCAGTTAAGCGTCTGCCTTCGGCTCAGGTTATGAGCCCAAGGTCCTGGGATCGATACCTGCATAGGGCTCCCTGCTCAGTGGAGAGTCTGCTTCTCCCTCTGCCTACATCCCCCCTGCTTGTGCACTCTCCCTCTGACAAATAAATAAAATCTTAAAAAAAAAAAAATAAAATGCAAACCCAAGCAAGGCCCTCCAACAGTTGACATCTCAGCCAGTCTACTTCACCCTCCGGCTGAAGATTAACCAGTCTTCTGAATTGGCCTAGAAAACATGTCTGCAGTTCCTCTGATGCCTTCCCTCCCATGCCTCCAGCTCCACGGAACAAGGGAATGGGACCTCTCACTTTCTCAAATCTGTGCCATTGCCCACCTGCTCGCCTAGCTGTCCTGTGTGCCTCCTGGCCCCCTCTTCACCCCTTTCTGAAGTCACTTCCTCGGGTTGTGTCACCACTCACCGTGGTGTTTCTCCACGAACCCCTCTGAACTACAGCTCTCAGCGGTGGGCTTCTGGTTTCTCCCTCACAGCCATATGGCCGAGCCCTGGACTAGGGTAGGCACTCAGCAAGGGTTTGGAAAGTCGAATCAACATGGTCAGTCCTGGGAGCAGGGAAGACACAGGGGACCAGAGGAGACATGTAGGGAGCAGGGCCAGAAGGAGGAAGACACCTGTTGCATCTAAGCCCCTTGGCTTCCACTGCGGGAGGCCATCAGCTCCACATGGCTCCTCGTCAGCTCTCTGTTTCAGAAAGTCAAGAGCTGCAAGTCTCTCATATGTTACAAGGCAGCAGTAGGTTTCTAGCTGAACAGTCTGACTGTGACTTTATTTGAAAGTCAAGATCAGACAGACTTCCCATGATATTCACAGCTCAAAAGGAATCCGGAAAAGTGGAAGTTAAAAATCGGGATTTGGAAGTGACCAGCTTTGGTTGGTAGAAACAGGACTGTTTGGTTTCATCATCTTTTAAAACAACAAAACAACAACAACAACAACCCTAAGAATGGAAAAAGAGACACATGGCTTTCTTCAGTGGAATCTTCCAACAAGATGAAAATGTCACATGGGAACATGGTCTTTGGAGTCACATTTGCTGGCCATGATTTTCTGTTTTATGTCTCAGTTTCCTCTTTGGAAAATGGAACATCCCATTCATCCCATTGAACTTTAGGATTCAATGAAGTATATGCCCAGTTCCTGGCATTACAGAGCATCCAAGTATAACTCCCTCTCTTTGGTGCACTTAGTCAAAACTTTGAATGCATAGACACTGAGCATTGGAACACCTAAATATATAAAGCAAATATTAACAGACCTGAAGGAAGAAATACTCAGCAAGACAATAACAGTTAGGGAGCTTTAATATTCCATGTTCAACAACGAAGAAATCATCCAGACAGAAAACCAGTAAGGAAACATCAGACTTCAGTGATATGTCAGACCAGATGGATCTAATGGACATAAATAGAACATTCCATCCAACTTCTCAAGTGTACATGCTGCACTGTCCAGGATAGATCACATCAGGCCACAGAACAAACCTTAACACAATGAAGAAGACTGAAGTCATGGGGAGCCTGTGTGGCTCAGTCGGTAAGTGTCTGCTTTCAGCTCAGGTTATGATCCCAGAGTCCCGGGATCCAGCCCCACATCTGGCTCCCTGCTCAGCAAGAAGTCTACTTCTCCCTCTCCCTCTGTTTCTGTCCCTGCTCATGCTCTCTTGCACACTCCCTCTCTCAAATAAATAGATAAAATCTTTTTTAAAAAAAAGACTGAAGTCATATCAAGCTCTTTTCTAACCACAGTGATATGAAACTAGTAATCAATTAAAAGAAGATTGGGAAAATTCACCAGTACATGCAAATCCAACAGCATGCTCCTGAACAACCAATGGGGTCAAAGAAAAATCAAAAGGGAAATTTAAAAGCATCTTGAGACAAATGAAAATGGAAATACATTGTATCAAAATGTGTGGGATGCAGGGAAAGCCGTTTTCAGAGGGAAGTTCATAGCAATAAACATCGACATTAAGAAAAAAAATTTGAATGTTGAGTTGGCTGCCCTACACGTGTTGTCTTCTATTCTCAAATGGCTTAGAGCAGCTACAGAGACCACAGCTTCATTTTTCCAACTGGTCCCCTGCTAAGGGACACTAGAGCACTCCTAAGTACTACCTGTTAGCAACACCACCTGATCGCCCCCCAGCACCAGCCCAGGGTGTACTCAGTAGCAAGTGCTAGGTGCTTGCTGACATTCCAGAAACACTCACTGCTTTTTAAATTCCCCTGGTATTGGCAGAGACAGAGAAAATCTGAGAAGCAGGATGATGTGCTCAGGGTGGGTGACGGGGCTTCATTTCGTGTGTTTTCATGTGAGACTGGTAATGCACTTTCCTCTCATTGAAGATTGTTCCTCTTGGCGTGCCATTCAAGCCACAATGAATTTTAAGACCTAGTTAAATTTGTATTTCTTCAGGCTAAGTGGAAACTCAGTAGATTATTTTTCCCCAATTAAAATAATAATAAACCTGATCTGGAAAAAAATACAATAAAACAAACTTTAAGAGACCCAAACATATCTGTTTGTCAGTTTTACCGCTACAAATAGAATTAGCCTGAACATTTAAGTGGCTTCCATGAGCCTTCCTCCTGTGGGTTCCCTCTGTGCATATTCTCTGGGCAGAATGTTATTAGATAAAATTTATCCTCCTTTAATTTATTAGATTATGTCTCTATACTGCTGCGCTTATTTTAACAAAGAGGTTTTTAAACAAATAGAAGTAAATGCAGATTTAATTTATTTCACCAGGCAAAGAATTCTCAAGAAAATCAATTTTCATTTGTACAGGTATTCTGGTGGCTTGACAAGCTCCCCCCCCACCCCCATTATTACACTCCTGCTCCTAGGCGGGCGTTCATGTGACAGATAGCTTCATTTCTCTGCCATGATTCTCTTACTTACAGAAAAATATATTCAAGGAGTATTAAAGGTCTAACTGAAACTGACAAAAGTCAGCAAAGCTTGTGTTGAGGCTTCCACTTACTGGGGCGAGGGGGACCCTTTGGGAAAGAAGCACGCTGCCCATGGCGATATGGCACACTAGATCTTCGGCAGTCCCTCATGTTTTGCTAATTTATGGAAGACCTTTAATGTTGTCTAAATGCAAGAATGGGTCTCAGCCCAGCATGAGAAGGTCTGAAGATGTGTGCAGGTGCCCACTGCCAGGATTCTAAGGGCGCCGGTCTTCATGCTGTGGTTCGGGTCATCTTCCCAGCCTCACGGCTCATTGACAGACATAAATTAGATCATCCTTTCTGTCCTCTGCCCAAAGCCCTTCAGATGACTTTCCATGGTCCTGTCCAACCTCCTTACCTCTCCTCCATATTATGTGTGCTCGAGCCAGCTTCCACGGGCTTGTGAGAACCAAGTACGCGCATCTGTTTCCAACTCTGCATTTGGGGTTCACCTTGGGAGGGTGAAGTCAGCCGTGACGTGACTGTTTGCACCCTGGGAATTGGCAAACATCGCAGATCAGGACTTTGGGGTTTTTTTGTTGGTTTGGGGTTGGTTTGTTTTTAGAGCTTGCTGAAAATATTTAACACCACTTTATCTCCTCCCCCACCTCCCCGCCCTTCATGGTGTTCTGGCCACACTAACCTGGAACACGGGCAGCTCTTTCTTTTGGAGCTTTTGCTTTGACAGACATCATGGCGCAGAGCCCTCTTGCCCCTCATGGCAAATGCTATCACTCCCTTGCTCTTTCCTCGTTTGTGCATACAGGCTCACCACCTCCAGCTGCCAGGTCCGATTTATCCCAAGGCTCTGCTCTGGTCCCCATGTGTTGCCAGTGTGGAAGGCCTGAGTGCCGGTAACTAAGACCACCCCCACCACCACACCCTAAATGCAGAGGGGGAGGGGTTGGCAGACGAACAGCCCCACTCCACGACCCTCCGGATGGGGGCTAAGTCTGGATGCAACACTGATTTTCTTGGCTCCCCTTCTCTGTCTCGCTTCCCCAGGACTCCCTCCCAAATAAACTTCTGGTCCCTTAATCTCTGTCTCACATTCTGCTGCTAGGGGAAGCCAAACTAAGATACTCCCAACCTTCCCTTGGTTGGCTCCTCCTGTTCTGCACGTTTCAGCTCACCTGTCTGCCGAGAGCCCATCCAAGGTCTCCCCTCCCCACTGCTGTGCTGATAAACACCAGAGCCTGGTCTTGAACTCAGAGCTCTCCGGCTCTCAGACCAAGGGTCCTGCTGCATTACCACCTGGGAGGCTGTTGTCCAGCGAGGTCTGGGAACCTAGAAACCAGATTTTCTTTTCCATGAGCTCCCACAAGAGATTTTTATTCATACTACACAGTCCCAGAAGAGGGCTCCCAGAAGTGGTTGAATAGTAACATGTACTCTCTTTGTAATAGCACTTTATCACGTAATTTGCTGCGTATTCATTCACTTGACAAATACTTGCTGAACTCAGGAGAGGACACCGGATGAGAAAGGCACGGACCCTACTCTCGCGGAACTTCCACATACACTTGTTATTTCTGTGATTGGAGAATGAATCGGTTCTGTGTCCGAAATAAATAGGAATGTCTGTTGGTGGAGTGGAGAAGCAGCAGTTGCCCAGGATGCCCTTGGAGGTCACCGGGGTCTGGTGTCCCCTCTTGGCAGCAAGACCCATCTGGGGCTGCCTCAGATATCACCTGGAATTCAGGGTCCCAAGGGCAGCATCCCCCAGGCACCCTTCCCAGCTCCTCCATGTCCTCTTAGTACAATGGAGGTGTTTCCTTGCTGATTGCTGATGAGACCATCCAATGCAAAGCACATCCCCTGGAATGCCGGTCCATCAGGATGTTAGTGAACATCGCAGAAAGTGATCACACAAGCCAGAGATTTTGGGGGAACACCTTCTCGTGGGGAGCATAGCACAATACAGCCCCAACTTGAAGAGTCACAAAGCACATCCACATATCAAAGGCTCTGAGAAGTCCTGCAATACAAACAGCAAAAAAGCAGAAACAAACACTGTACCTCTTTCTCTGTGTCTTCTCCAGTGCTATTTTGTGACTCTAAAAACTGAAGGTTTATTACCTAGCCCCAAACTGACCTCTGTCTTTCAATCTGTGACTATCCACAACCAGTGCTAGGAAGACCCAAGGGAACACAGCCCTGGCCCTCAGAGATCTCACATGTATCGGGGAAGGTAGGCAGCAGAGGGGTGCTTGCAATCTGTGCATTCAAGTACAGCTGTGATCGAGGCTGTCACAGACAATTCTGGAGTCATGAGCATGGCCACCTGACCGTGGCCTGCCCTTAGCCTGCTCCGTGGGCACGAACACAGCGCTTGCTTCGAGAAATGTGGGTCCAGGGCCCTGCGCTTCAAACCGTTCATGACTGAAGGACCTGACAGCCCACTCACTTCACCATCCCCATTTCCACGTCCTTCCAGAAGAGTGTTTTGGGTTTAATGACACAAGATGGCAAAGCTCAGGTATGTATGAACTATATGAGCAAATCATTTTGCATCAGAAACCAATAAAACATTTTCACATTACAGTTGTTAACAAAGCCTGCCAGAAGCTGTTTGTGCATTGTGGAGTCCTGACCTTCAAAGAGAAAATGCTCGGAACACAGTCTTTAAGTGTGTGGGGAAAAGGAGAAAAGGAGTTTCTAGCCAAGGTGGTAAAAGAGGAAAGCGAGTTGCTCTCTACCCAGTCGAGAATCTTCGCACTGCAAAGCAGGCATTAATTAAGGTCCTTTTGGCAGAACTCAGGCCCGAGAATCCAAGGTTTAAACTACCCCAGAGCTTTGCAGAGCTCCTCATGCCTCCCTCTGCTGAAAGAGAATAATGATATTCCTCCTACTTCCTTCCTAAGATCTTGAGGCCAAAGGAAGCTGGCTGATGCTCTCAGCAACTGAGACCCCCGGGTAATTGGCCTTCTGTCTCTCCAGGCCCCTCCACTCTTATGGGGTGCTCATGTGGGTTTCCAGCCTGGGACACCACCCTCGCACGCACCCGAGACCCTGCAGGAGCAGTGAGGAGGCTTCAGGCCAGAGAACGGCCAACAGTCCGGAGAAACCGCTTCTGACAAAGAGAGCATCTGGATTCAGGAAACCAGACACTGACCTTGTCACATTCGGACACTTAATTAATGCCTGGTCTGCAGTGCGAAGATTCTCGACTGGGTAGAGAGCAACTCGCTTTCCTCTTTTGTAAGACTTTACCACCTTGGCTAGAAACTCCTTTTCTCTCTTTTCCCCCACACACTTAAAGACTGTGTTCCGAGCATTTTCTCTTTGAAGGGCAGGGCAGCAGAAAGGGCAGATCTTTTGAAGGACTGGCCTTTTGCAGTGGAATAGGGTGACTTGGAACTCCCGAGGTTCGTCCTCAGTCACAGCGATCTGCAGTCCTAACCAGGTCTTTCAGGGGCACCCACATTTTGGACTTTATTTTGCCATCTGTCCCAGATTGAGGTGACCCTCTGTCTAAACCAGGCTTTGATGATTTCATTGCAATGAGACCCCAAGAGATAGAAAGTGGTTACAAATCTCTTCTCCCTTATTTGATCCCCACTGAATGCCGTGCCTGGAGCAAGGGAAGGAGGTTCTGCCCTCTGCTTGGAGGCCAAGGGGGAGCTGCTGGTGATTCCCTGTGTTCTGGCCTCTACAGGGCCCGCTATCCGGTAACCACAGGGTGCCTCCCATTTTAAAACTTGAGTGGACAGAGCTTTGGTCTTCCCAAGGACATTTCCTCACCAACTTTCTGGGTGCAATCCAGGCAGCCTTGATGGACCCCAACTGAGTCCTCTAAGTACAATATATTGGGGTGGGGGGGGGAGGATTCAAGACCCTACTCTACAAAGGCCTGCGCTCTGCCTACTTTGCAAATGGTAAAGAAGAGAATGGGGTGAGCTTTGGCATGCCTTGCTTAGGAACGATATCACAAATCTAGAAATATTCTTTATTCCCAAAGGGAGGAGACACCAGGCGAGTCCTACAAACATTAGACAATAAGGTTCAAGGAGGCAGAGAAGCTCGAATATGTTGACACAAAATACCACAAAGATCCTGCATCTTCATCTGGAAAGGTAGTCCTATGCCCGGCGAGCATTCTGCACCCGGATTGATTATTATTTCTATTGAGGTGAAATTCACATGACATATGATTAATTGTTTTGAAGTGTACAATTCAGTGGCATTTTGGGCCTCCCATGTTAGGCAATCACCACCTCTCTTTGGCTTCCAAACATTCTCCTCATCCCAGAAGAACATCTGTACCCCAGATGGGCTGTGGGATGGGCTGCCAGCAAGTGCGCCCTCACTGCAAAGATCCTCAGGTGTCCTGGACTCGGAAGCCCACCCATCCCTTCCCAGGCCTGAGGGCCCCAGGCCTCAGCATGCTGGCTGGGACGCAGTGCGCTCCTGTTGGACAGTGTGCCCTGACAGTCTGCACTCCCTGGGTCAGCTTTCTGGCCCTCCCTGCCCCTCTTCAGTGTCTCCAGCCCAGTCTTGCAGCTCAGCCTCTCTACTCTTAGGAATTTGGGTTCTGTGCCTTGACCATCGCCCCAGCACCTACTCCGGCAGCTGGACTCCTCCCCAGTCCCCCCCACACACACACACCAGGCCCAGCCCTGCCATCCCATCCATCTCATCCCCTTTACTCCAACCTTACAGGCCCCGGGAATGCCGCCTCCCCTTCCCGTGTCCTGCTGGTCCCGTCACTCACAGACACCTGTTGATCCAGGAGGAGCTGAACAGGAGACCTGTCTCTGGATTTCCTGGTTCTGCTGGCCTGTTTCCCCCCTGGGAACATTTATCTAGTCCAAGACAGAATCTTTCAATTCCCTGCTTTCTACCTCTGTGGGCTCCGGGGATGAGTGGAAGCGCTTCATCTGGCCATTATCGTGTTTCCCTCCTTGGGCATCGACTGAGAGGCATAGATTTCTCGACCTCCTCTCTGGAGAGCATGAAAGACTCTGCTGCAGTGGCCAGCATGCAGTTCAACTGAGGCAATAACGCTTCCTCCTCGGCGCTCGGGAGCCACCTGCCCGGCAGTGTCCTCACTCCCTGACATTAAACAAAGAGGAAACCAAGGTTTCCTTAATTGGGGCTCATAATCAAGAATCTGTCACGGGGTCTCTTAGAAATTAATTCAGCTTGATTGTTCTTGAGACCTTTACAGAGGAACTGGCATTGACTCTGACACTGACTTGTCCCATTTCCATCCCATATTAGCTCTCTAGCAAGGCTGCACTGTGGACTCTCGACTCACAAATTAGAAAAACACAGGATGGCCCCGGCAGCGACATCCTGGCCCGCTCCTGCCGGATTGCCACGACGGTCCCGCCGCTGGACGTCCAGCCGCATCCTCACGAGCTGAGACTGGTTCCAAATGTGACTTCAGGTTTGATTTGACCCCCGTTCCCTCAGTGCTGTCACAGGGCTACATTTTTTTTTTTAAAGAACTTCACCTGGTCATCCATCTTGTGGAAATTGGAACAGAGTGTCGCATTGTGTGGTGCATGAAGAGGCGTGACTGATGTCCTGGTCTGCGTGGAGCCGGCTGTGCAGCGAAGGAGACCTGGGTCTGCTGCTCACAGCAGCCACTCCCTCGTGAGGTGCCTTATCCACCATCAAGGGCCTCAGTCTCTCTCATCTGTGCAATGGGAGCAATCACAAGCCACCTATCACGCGGGAATTGAGAAGAAGAGAAACACCGGGGCGGACAGTGTGCCTGCCTGGAGCAGAATCCCGCCGATCACCGTCCCTGCGACCCTCCCGGCCTTTCACACTGGGGGCATTCTCTCCCTCGGCTTGGTGTCTGAGAGCTTTGCGTTTCTGAAGGCTGTGTTGGAAATCAGATCGCGGTTCTAATTAAAAACATCCAGCTTGCTGCACAGCGGTGCTCGTCCTGACTTGGTTACATCCGATTGCTACCTGTGCAGAATTGCAGGGCATTATCAGAGAGAAAATTGTGGTGTCAAAATCCCATGCTATGCCCCATTGCCAGGCACTCATTGTCGAAGTCGGAAACATTCCGCAAGACGGTAATACTCAAATCATCAGCAAAAGCCAAGGAGAGAAGTAAAAAATGTATGAGTGCTGAATGAATTGATTTTCATAAAATTAACATTATGCTGTATAATAACATTTCCCAATATAAAGTCTTTTTCATATTAATATTTATAACACTGTAAAGATTAGATCATACCTTTGTAATTATTTTAATCTTTTTTAAACCTTATTCTGTTCCAAAGATAAGAGTTGGTTGTGGTTGGATGTGGGGGTTTTTTGGACTTTTTTTTTTTTTTTTTTTTTGGCCTTTATCTTCTAAATGTTCTAGCAGCATTCTGAACTCTTCCAGCAGGGAGATATTTTACGTTTAGTAACAGTTACACACACATGCACACGAGTCTGTCCTGGGGCTTTGGGGGCTGAAAAATGTACGTGGAGACCCAGCTTAGAACAGTGTTCGTTCTCTCATGTTTTATTTGCAAGATGCCCCTCTGTTGTGCACAGTGTGAAGGTTATGGAAATAGGAGATCAACAGATGCCTGTTCGGGCTGCCTCCTTGCTCCGCATTCTGGGGGCTCTGGGAGGCAGGGCTACTGGGGTGCAGGTGAACGGCAAGAGTAGGGGAGCAGCAGCACAGTGGGCATGGTAAGCAGGGAGCAGTACTCCCCAGCAGGCTTCGTGCATGAAGCCTGGCCACCCAAGGGCGAGCAACTCCCGAGCTGTGGTGCGCAGAAGCCCAGCCCCCATGTGACAGGCCTCCCTTCTTCAGCCCGGGAAATCCTACCCTTCCTCCTTTTGCAGCAACAGATTTTTTTTTTTTTAAACTTCACTTTCTAAAATATCCTTAGCAATATTTTAAGTGTGGGCTTCTTTTTGAAATTCTGAGTGGATCGTTGGAGCTGAGTGACAATGAGATGCACATGGCTTTACCCAATCTGTCACCGATGATCGTGGGTGCCCCAGGAGGCAGGCGCAGAGAGGGGGACATGCGTGCAGGTGCGCCAGCTGGGTGTGGGTTTAGAGACGGTCACCTGTGGCAGGGAAGGCGGCTGCAAGATTAGGGAGGGAGGACTATCAAGCTCCCATCCAGCCTCAAAGAGGGGCTTCAACAGCCCCAGTGAACTCTGGAGATGAGATGACCTCTCGGAGCTGTCCTGGGTTGTCATGGCCACCAGACACTGGCCCTCCTGGGAAGGGATGTCACTGGGGCCAGTGTCCTCTCTTGCAGACACCATCCATGAAGGAGCCACATGCTGAGGGCACTCGCGGGAGCAGGGTGAACGGGACAGCACATTGCAGAGTCCACCGTGGATAGCCAGAGGGATTGATCTAAAAGGCGAATCTGACCGCGGTACCCCTTTACCTCCTTCAGTAGTCCCCAGCACTCTTGGGATAAAAATAATCTTCTCCACTTGGCCCTTGCCCTCCTGTGTAGCTTCATCCCTCTCCACTTTGACCTCATGCTTACCCCATATCCTCCTGCCACAGGACCTTTGCAAAAGCTGTATCCTCTGCCTGGATCCCTCTTTCCACTTTTTACCTACCTAACTGACCCCGTCTCATATTTCAAGGGTCAGTTCCTCAAAAAGCCACCCCAGCTTCTTGACCAGGCCAAATCCTCTGACTCCGGGCTGTGAGAGCGGCGTGTGACCCCGGGCTGTGAGAGCGGTGTGTGACCCCGGGCTGTGAGAGCGGTGTGTGACTTCCCTCGAACACAACTTGCAATTCTATGCTCATTTCTGATGATAATTCAGCTCTCATCTGGAGTCCTGCCGGATTGTAAGTGCCCTGAGCTTGGGGCCATGTTGGGTTTTCCCTCACCACCACTCTTGCAGAGCCTCATACAGCCCTGGCACCTGGTAGGTACTCAATAAACACTTCTTGAAAAAATGAAGCAATTCATTGATACATATTAATAATAGGTATTGTGACTATGTGAAATGTTTGTATTATAATCACATTAATGAATGAATGACTATATACATCCCCTTATCGGTCACTAATTCCCACAATGGGGGAGCTCACAGGCAATCTGTAATGCATTACAATAGACAAGAAAACAATAGACAAGAAAAGCCAAAACAGGCTGTGTTTCCATCCCTGAAAGCTGTGAATGATTGGCCGTCTAACAGGTTAATAAACAGCTGTGGGCCCCGAAAGACACCAGGGAACCATTTTTCCAAGCGAGGACACAATTTGCGGGTTGCAGGGATTTAGTAAATGGTCCCTGGGTTGCCTGAGAAAGAATGGCCTTTGCTGACTTGGGCCTGACCCAGCCACCTCTGAGGGGTTTCGTGATGCAGGTGGGGAGGCCGGACCCCGGCAGGGCGCTGGCTGCATCCTGGAACGCTTCCAGCATGCCTCCTTTCCCAGCCGTGGACATCCTGGGGTCCTGGATCGAGAACTAGAAGGGGAGAGGACAGGCATTGCGGGGGGAGGGAGACACCCTGGCCTCAGAACATGGCCTTGGCCATGACCCACACGCAGCCCATGGGGTGTAGCAATTGTAGCTGGCCTGACCCCATCTAGTTCTCAAGGAGCTGCCTCTGCTTTCTCCTCCTTACAGTGGAACTTGGTGCATTCCTTCAGCTCCCGTCATTCCTACTTCCTCTGGGTCCCAAAACTTTCCCTGGACTCCTCATTCCTGTGAAGGCTCCTGGGCACCATCACTGAGCTCCTGGGCGCACTCCCAGGCACAGAGGTGGAGGCCAAGGCCAAAGGGCTTGCTGGAGCTTGAACCCTAGCAGCCTGCAGGCTACCAACTCTCCCCTGGGGAGAGGACCTCCTGGGGTAGAAACTGCCCAGGTCCAGAGCAGGGGGAGGGGGTCTCAGGGTATCAGGCAGGTCTTTGCACTGGAAGCGTGCGGTCAGCAGCCACTGACGGTCAGCGCCTTCCCCAGGCCTCAGACCGGTACCTGTGCAGAGTGGGAGAGCCGGAAATCTGAGGCAGTGAAACACCCAGAGAGGCTAGTGGACCAGGGTCCCAAGCTCGCTGCCTCTGCTGGAAGCCGTTGAGGCCCCCCAGGCCTGATGACCTCACTACGGTTCCCAGCTCTGGCATAGCTTTCAACATGGAGAAATGCCTCTGGACCTCCTGAGTGTTCCCTTGATGTCCAGGCCCTAAATGGCAGGTCAATCCAGGAAGGACCTGACCAGGAGAAGAAATGCCCCTCACCGCCCCCGCCCCGCCCCCCGTGGCTTTCTGTTCCCAGCCCTGTGCTGGGAAGTAAATGTTATGCAATAAATTCCTTCCTAACACATCAGCAGTGCATGACCAGAGCATTTTCCCCCAGCCGGGAGGTTTGTCCATCAATGCCAGGACGTGGGGCACAGATTTCCTGAGCTCCCGGCAAAACACTGCAGCTGAAAACATACACCTGTTTCAGAGCGGCCGGGCTAGGGATCAGCCCAGAGAACTCCTCAGAGGACTGGGTCTGAGCTGCTCTTCCTTGCTGTGGAAACAGAGCATCTTTATTACCCCCAGGGGTGACCTGAAGTGGTGAGAGCAGACAGGCCTCCTGGTTCTTCTCTGGGGTGTCCAGGATTTTCATGCCATTGCATTAGGATGAAGGGCCAAGGGGCATTTCCGGAGAAGGGACAGTTGCCCGTTCAGCACACTCAGGTCACCTTGTCTCCAGCCACCCCGGCAGGTGTGACTGTCCCATCGCCAAACGGCCACCTCCCCCAGATAGGAAGAACCCCTCCGCCTTGCAGTCCGGGCTCCTCCTTTCCTCGGGGAGAGGGGCAGCCTCGGCTAACAAGAAGGAGGGGAGGCGAGCTTTGGGAACACGAAATGAGAAGTGACACTCTTCAGCTCAGCAAAATAGAAAAGAAAGACCACTTCTGGGTCTCTGAAAGCTGGCTTTGTAGCCTGCAGGCAAGGCTGTCATTTCCTACTCAGCTCAGTGGAGGAACAACGGAGGCTGATGGTTCACCCTTAGCTTCCGGCTCTCCCCATTTACGCCTTGTTATGGAGCGATTCTCCACTGAGCCGGCAAAGGCAACAGCGTGGTCCCTGAGTTCTTTGGGAGAAGGTTCCAGTGTCAGAGGTAAATAAATAAATAAAGTGCAATCTCCCACTTTTCCTGGCCGACGACCCCCCCACACACTCCCCACACCCCCTGGCTCAAGATATCCTCTCTGCTTTTCAAATATATGGTCGGCACCGCTCTCTGCGTTTTGTAAGGACAAAATAGTAAATATTATCTCTCTTCTCCGGCCATCAGCTGAGGACACGAGGGAAAGAGCATCATAATTCTTCTCCTTATGAAGGTGAAAAGCATTACCCCGTGGAGATTATCTAAATCTGGCCTTGACTCTCAAGGGCCTCTGGCTCGGCCAGGCTCTCGGCCATCTCAGAGACCAAGGTCTTTGATGTGGGTGTCGGGGGGCGGGGGCGTTGAGGGGGCCTTGCCAATCTGCGGTCAGCGAACGACACCCCCTGGACTTGTGTTTGTGAGTCTGTGAGCCTCTTCACATTTTCCAGAATGAAAAGGAGCTAAGATTAAGATTACAGAAGTCGGAACTGTGTGGCCTGACCACGGAGTCTAAAACAAAACAAAACTAAAAAAAGCAAAACAGAAGATGCTTAGGGAAAATACCAGTCAGTTCATTGGGTTTCTGTTTTTGGTTTTCTTTCTTTCTTTCTTTCTTTCTTTCTTTCTTTCTTTCTTTCTTTCTTTCTTCCTTCCTTCCTTCCTTCCTTCCTTCCTTCCCTTTCTTTTCCTTCCTTCCTTTCTTTCTCTCCCTCCCTCCCTTCCTTCCTTCCTTCCTTTCTTCCTTCCTTCCTTCCTTCCTTCCTTCCTTTTAGCCATCAGATGCCAACAGGTGATCTGATTCATCTATTATTTCCAGAATGCTCTGGAAACAGCAAGCTCACTTCAGGGGCCGAGAGTCAGACTTACACTGGAGGCTGCTTTCATCATGAGAAGCCTGGAGTAGGGAGCAGGAGCCCTGCTTCCCCGGGCAGCTCTGTGACTGTCCTTACAGCTCCCCAGTCTGGGCCCCTGTCGGCCTGCCTCTCTGGGCTGCACAGCACTTCCTAAAGGGAGGAGCTCTGTCTGCTCTCTTCACCCAGCATGGGGTGACCTCAGGATCCCACCTGTGTCGCCCTTGATGTGTCCTTTGAATACTGTCAGCTGGAAGTCCACACCTCAGCCTTGGTCCTCTTCCTTTGATCTCTGGAGCATGAAGAGCAGGTGTGGGTTTGACTCTCAGGCCTCCCTCGAAGCTCCTCCCGGAACTTGGACTATCTGACCCCTCCAGGAGACCTCAGCGGCCTGCCTTCATCCTCTTTCCCTGGAACACCCTTACTGCTGTTCCAACCCCCCCCCAACGGCTGCTCCCCAAAAAGACACCCACACCCACCCACCTCCCCGTCTTCAGCGTGATACACGCATGTTTCACTGACTGCCACCACAAAACTTTATGGCTCCTTGTCTACCTCGAAATCGTGAGTGAAACACCTCCCCTCCTGCCCCAGAACTCCCCGAGCATCCCACATATCCCCATACGGAACCGGCATCCCTTCTTCCCTCTTGACCAATCCCCCATACTTCCCCGAGGCCTGGCTCCTGGTCCCCTTCAAGACACCTGGCTTGCCTGTCACTAGCCTCCCAGGAATGCTCCGGGCACAACGCCCTCCTTCCTGGCAGCCTCTCCACTCCTAGTTAGTGTCCCCAGCCTACAATGCCTTCTGAGAGCATCCCTTTGATGAATCGTGTGCCACATACTCTGCTTGTATTTGCATAGAAAGTCAGTAATTAGCTGTAGAGCATTTTGCTAAACTTGCGTGTGAAGATGCTGGAGAAAAATAAATTGCATTGTATTGTATCTGACTCGTGAGCAAGCACAGCACCCTGGCCCCGGCCAGATTTGCTGCCGCATCACAGTCCCGAAAATTGCTCTTCCCGTCCTGATGACTGGGTCTTTTCAGCCTCAGAATTAGTTTTTTCAGGGTACAGAGCAGTTTCTACCAACTCCATCCTTTTTCAGAAGGGTCTTATTTACCAACGTTAATTTTGCTCATATTGCAACGGTCTTGAAAATAAGTATGAATCTTGTTTATTTTCATTTGCAGTTTGCACCAGCAAGCAGCAATTGAAACTAAATTATACGTGTTCAAGGAATGTATTCACATATTTCTGAGCTGTTGGGAAACATCTTGCTGGACAAAGCCAGGTTCAAACAAAGCCATAAACCATACCATTGTTAGCTTTAGGATCCCCTAGAGAGACCGAGTCCCTTGGTGCCACAAGACAGGCTTGGGGATGGGGGGCCGGGGAGGGGAGGGTGTTTGTTTTAGTTGCAGAGGCTGGTCACAGTTTTACCATCTGTCTCTCTCACATCATTGGCAAGCAAGCTGGTAATGGCATCAACTTAATGCTTCCTAGCCCATTAGAAATGCAAACCTTTTTATTTCCTTGTACATAAATCTCCATTTATTTCTGAGGCTGCCCAAATATTTCCCATTCTCCTCCCATCCCCCAATCCCCCACCCTCACCCGCCTTTCCTAGGAGAGGCTCCTGGAGGGGGTGGGGGGGTGCTTGGAGGCAGCCGGGGAAGCCAGCCAGGCAAGCTCCCTGCCCTCAGGCGGTGTGGAATCTAGCAAACAATGAAGTCCCCAGAGCCACAGGGTGGTTGGGGTGGGAAGGGCAAAGGGGGGGGCGGCGCACTGTCAGGATTCTTTCAGAAACGTAGGGGGGGCAGCCCCTTCAGGCTGGGGACTCAGAGAAGGGCTTTCTGAACAAGGGGCCTGAACTCTTGATTCCTGCAGCCTAGACCCAGCTGAGATCCAGCCGAGATGGAGGAGTTTTGTGGGACTCACGTCAGGGATTCCCGCCAGCTTTGTCATTTACCGTGTGTGTAGCAGGTGCAGTGAAAACTTAAACATTGTGCCACTCCAATTTTGTGGATTGATTCTGACGTTTCCACTGGACTTAATGTCAGAGAGTCTTATCTTCAGCTCTGATTGAGAGCTGTTGGCAGGCGTTCCTACCTCTTTATTTCTGTTTTTCTGTCCCTTTTAACCACCTCCAAATTCCTCGGACTTGTGCAGACTTTGACATTCAAAATAAAACATCTCAGAATCCCCTGGCGGGTAGCACTGATGACCCCATTCCTCCACCCGTCCCAGAATGTAGCCTGCCCTGCGCCCCAGGGAGAGGCAGGGGCAGTTTCCGCCCCCCTCACCCACACCCACCCCAGAGCGAGGCTGATCACGTGGTTTTCTTTGGCCAATAACATGCGGCGGAAGAGGTGGTCTGCAGGTAGGGAGCCGAGCCCTGAACAGACCTGCTCCTTCCCGCCTCAATCTGTGTGGGTGAGCTCAGCTAGGACCCGCACAACTCAGCCCACGGGAAGACCCCGAACCGTACCAGGTGGTCCGGGACCTAATTTTGCTAGAACTGCCCTAGCCCGATACCACAGGCTCGGCGGCCTAGATAAGGGAAATTTATTTTCTTCAAGTTCTGAAGGCTGGAAGTTCGAGATTCGGGTGTCCCCGGCGTTGGTTTCTTCCGAGGTCCCCCTCCGCGGATTGTAGGTGGTCACCTTCTGGCTCTGTCCTTACTTGTTCTTTCCTCTGAGTCTGTATCCATCTCTTTTTCTTATGAGGACGCTGGTCTGATTGGCCCCACCCACGTGTCCTTATTTGAACTTGATTACCTCTTTGAAGACCTGATCTGCAAATATGGCCCAGGCTGAGGTCCTGGGGGTTGGGACTCCAGCACAGGAACTGGGGGCTGGGCGGGGGGGGGGGGGGGCAAGGGCTGGCCTTGGGGAGGGAGATACAATTGCATGGAAATAGGGCACTTGTTTCTGAGAACTGTGGCAGCAATTAGCAACCGGTGCCCCTCAGGGCTGCGGGGCTGCCTGTGCCCTGGGGTTACAACCAAGCTCGAGGTGCAATTCGGGTCCTGCCCAGGAGCTCACAGTGTGTGGGTTTTCTTCCTCTGCAACCCCGCACCCAGGGCCAGCCACATACATGGGTGCGCGCACACATCTGAGGCTGGAACCATCCCTCCCCGCTGGCAGACTCGTGCTCCATCTTTGCCAAACAGGCTCCAAGAAACACAGGGGGAGAGAGAGAAAATTATACTCCCCTGTATCTTAACATTCATTCCTGTAATAAGCAGTTACATTTTTGCCCCAGGCAACAGCCTGTTCTGTTTTAATTAACTTGCCTTTTATTGGATTTTCATATCCGTCACCAAACACCAGCGCACCTTTCGGGGGAGCCTGTGGAGCCAGCAGTTGCCTAGAGGGGCGGAGGGGGGAATGGGGTGGCCTACCTCGGGGAATCCGTCTGTGGTTTGATCCTGCTGGGGCACAGCTGGGTGGGGCCTGCAGGCAGAAGGTATAATGGGGGAAGTGAGTCTTGGGCAGGCAGGGAGGCCACAGCTCCGCCCACTGGAGGGGTGTGAGGAGCTGGGGGATTTGTGGCTCAGTCCTGCTCGGAAGCGGATGAGGCCAGCCCTGTGCTGGTGATTGCAGGGGACATGCACGTTATTCTGCTGATAAGGACAAGAAACTGGTGACAATGGGGAGATACCCTGTGCACAAGTCAAGTGAAGCTGAGGGTCACCTTCTTCAGCATCTACCAAGGCCTTGTGGGGAGAAGGGGGGACCGGCAATGACAAAGTAGGAGCAGACCCATAAATTCTGTCTCCTCACCTGGAAAAACCTCCTTGTTCTGGCCAGGTGGAAGGATGTCAGCCCCACCGCCAACCCACCCCCACAGTAGAGGGATTCCTGTCTGTCTGCTTTACTCCTCTGTTTCTGGTGTCGAGAAATAATGTTTGCAAAAAGCAGGTGCTCAGTAAACATTGGCTTCAACAAATGTACGCAACACGTGGCAGTCTGTCCTAGGTTGGGTTTCCCAGAAGGAGATCCCAAGATCGGTATTGGAGTACTCAGCTCAGAGAGGAGGAGGGATGGGTGGAGAGGGGCTGGAAGCCAGCAAGGCTGAGATGGTGGGAGAAGTGCCATGCAGGGTTGTCCTGCCTGACCCCATGGGGAGTACCAGAGACTCAGCCAGGCTTCTGGGTTGTCTGAGCCAGAGGAGAAGGGCTGGGCTTCCTGCTCCTGTCCTTCTCAGTCAAAGGGTGAGGGGCATTCTGGGGACTGGACACCACGAGACGCTAGACACTCCAGTTCCCTGTGCCTCAGGCAGGCAGCTCTAGAAATGGAAGGGGCAGAGCCTGAGATGGAAGGGAAATTTGAGACTAAGTGTCAAAGGGGAATCTCCCACGGTTTGTTCACTGTCCCCCAGGAGACTTACCTTTATGTGTCAACTTTGCTGGGTCCCAATATCCAGATATGTGGTCAAATGTCAGTCCAAATGTTGCTGTGAAGGTACTTTTTTAGACAAGATTTACATTTAAATCAATAGCTTTTGAGGAAAACAGATGACCCCCCCCCCAGGATGTGGGTGGGCCTCACCTAATCAGTTGAAGGTCGTGCCAGATAAAAGACTGAGGGCTAGGGAGCTCTGCAAGTCAGCTCTTTTAGGACTGGAGCTGTGACATCTTCCCTGCAAATAAGGTGTGCTGGCCTGCCTCCACGATTGTGTGAGTCCATTCATAAATCTATAGATAGAAATAGACGTACATACACTATCTCCCTAGCTAGACGCAGAGAGAGCTATACATATACATGGATACAGATGTTTCTGTGTGTACATGTAGCCACAGCTTTAGCCATCCGTGTATCCAAGCAAAACCTCCCCGGGAGGTTAGCTAGGGCTGCCTTATCCGAAGGCACGACTGGGTTGGCACATCAAGATTGCTCCCTCTTGTGGCTGGCAGCTGGTACTGCTGAGCTCCGCCACGGCCCCTCACGTAGCGTGGGCTTTCTCACTGCGTGGTGTCTGTGCTCTGAGTGGAAGAGTTCCTTGGAAACTGCAGGTGTCCTTGGACCCAGCAGGGACAGAAGTTACATAGTATTACCTCTGCAGCCTAGATAGTCTCCGTTTCAGGTCCAACATCCCAATTTTCCAAGAAGAAGACCCCAAGATCTGGAATTGGGGAGGGAGATCTCTTTTTTTAATTGAAGTGAAAATGTCAGTCCAAATGTTGGACATCTCTTTTTTTAATTGAAGTGAAATTCTCTTTTTTTAATTGAAGTGAAATTCACGGACTGTAAAGCTAACATTTTAAAGAGCACAGTTCAGAAGTTAGTGTGTTCATGATGGCATGCAGCCACCAGGTCTGCTTGGTCCCCAAACATTGTCATCAGCCTGAAAGGAAATCCCATCCCATTAAGCAGTCACTCCCCAGTCCCTCCTCCTGCAGCCCCTGGCGTTCACCCATCTGCGTTCTAACCCTGTGGATTTACCTAGGCTGAATATTTCATGTAAAAGGGACCCTACAGCATGTGACTTTTTGTGTCTGGCTCCGGTCCACTGGCTTCCTGTTTTCAGTACTTCCTTTTTAGGGCTAAGTAGTGTTCCACTGCATGGACGTACCACACTTTCTTGGTCCCCTCACTTGGCTGTTGTGGGCGGTGCCACTTGGCATGTTCATGCATAAGCATTTGAGGGCAGGAATTTATTATTGAGACCATGCAGGCAGTTATGAAGCAGATCTTAAGCAAAAATATAGGTTCTCTGGCTCCCAATCTCACACATATTCCTAGACTGTGTTAGAATTCGATGCAGCCAAGAGATATGAGGATGGAGAGAGGCAGCCTGCCAGGTCCTGGCTCTTTCTGAGGTGATTTTAACAAATGAATCAGGACCAGAAAAATGCTTCGGAGTCAGATCCTTCCCAGATGTTCAGACAAGTCTAATATCATACAAATAAAGCCACCTGGCAGTGTGGGTTCAAAGAACCAAAGAGGGTTTGATTTTATTCTGTTGTTTACAAGAGGAGCAGGCTGTGCATACATGCTTGCACACCCGCACGCTTGCACTCATTCACCCCAGCCTACCATAAGCAGGGCGCTGAAAAACCACCAAACCTTTTGAATGCTTAGAATCGGTTCTCAAAAGATTCTTCCCAGCAAAGTGCCTCCAAGATACTCTTTTGGGCACAAGGATTTCTTTCATCTTCCCAAACCCAGGAGAAATCCACCGTAAATGACAGCTACTGAGAAAATATGAGCATTGTGGCTGGAACAGAAAGAACCCTACATTTCCGGCTCTAAAACCTTTGCATTTCACGGGTCCCTGGAACTGTCTTTGTTGCTGTATTTTGAAAGAAACATTATCACCCCCAGGGTCCCTGACAGGTTGCAGGCTTTGAGTTACGGCTTTGGATCTTGCTATATGTTGGTTGTTATGCAAAATTAATTATCTTGGTCATTTGAATGTTTTACCCCAAACATAATATAATCTCATTACAGACTACATACCAGAGTGAATCATGAGCCAGATTCCATTTAGGAAATTGAAGGTAATTTAGAGTTATATGATTTGCACAAAAAAAAAAAAAGAAAGGAAAAAGAAGAAGAAAAAGAAGCCCCTTTCTCTTCTAAATGCTAATTCAGTCTGTCTCTATAATGTAGAAGTGACATTCATTTGGTTTGGGGAATTGCTGTAAATGTGTAGGAGACTTGGGGCAGCTGAAGGGACAGTTCAGAATTTTGTTGCGAGTTACCTACCAATAGATGATACGGAAGAAATCTGGGATCTGTGCTGCAAAGGATAGGGGGCCAACAGGAGGGCCCCCCAAAGGTTGACATTTGTGTGCGTGTGAGTGGGCCAACCTGTGGGGACCGCAGCCTCACACCCGGGAGACAGCTTTGAGCAGAGAGAAGGCCAGGCATTTGAAACAAGCAGAAGGGGAAGAGAGCCTGGACCCCTTGGCCAGCGAATTTTAGCTTAACTGCATGTATCGGTTTGTGGGAGTCACCTTGACAAAGTAACACAGACCAGCAGCTTAAACAACAGGAATTTATTTTCTCACAGTCCTGGAGGCTGAGGCCTGAAATCCAGGTGTTGTTGGCATGGCTGGTTTCTTTCGGAGCCTTCTCTCCTCGGTGTGCAAACGGCCGTCTTCTCCCACATCCTTGCCTGGCGGTCCCCCACGCCTGTCCAAAAACCTCCAATCATTATGGGTTGGGGTCCATGCTTGTGACCTCATTTCACCTAAACCATCTCTCCGTAGACCCCATCTCCAAATGCAGTCTCCCGCAGAGGTGCTGGGGGCTAGGACGTTGACCACCCGAATTTGCGAGCGACACAGTTCTGCCCTCAGAGGAGCATGGAGGCGGATGCCATCCGTCCAGCCACCACCCCATCCCAGTGTCCGGGGCAGCCTAACCTGGCCTCCCTGCTTTCTGGTGCCGTCTGTACATAGTAGCCAGAGCGAATGATGTCCTTAAAACACCTCTCGGTTCTGACTTTGCCCCCAGGCCTTTGGTGGCCTTCCAATGTGTTTTGAGTGAATACAAGCTCTTCAGCAGGGCCCTGGGACAGACCGCTGCTTCTCTCCATGTCTAATCTGCAGTATTCCACTCCAGACACCTGTACCCTGCGTCTCCCCCTTGAGCTGCTGGGTTTGTTCTTCTCTGCTACCTTCTCCTTCCACCAGGAGACTCTTGTCTTTGCTTTATCAAGCCAGCTCATTCCCACTCATCCTTGGAGTCTCCATTTAAATATCATTTCCTCAGGAAAGTCATCCCTAGATCTCCCTCCTGCCGAGCAGAAGGAGCCCTTCTCCTGTCTGGTACAGAGCAGGCAGCCATGAGATATTTGCCCAACAGAAGAGAAAATGAATGAACGAACAAGCAAACAATTGAGTCAATAAAAGAACAAATGTCTCCAGGAAGAGTATAGTGACTTGCAACCTCTCCAATGTAAGTTGACAAGTATCAACCACAGAGCATGGGGAACTGGGGAATGTTCTCAACATTGCCCACCCCGAGGAAGGGCCCAGCAAAAGGAGCTCACCTTTCCCACTCCTTACTCTCCACGACCCACTGCAAGGGATGATATACGGCTAAGGTTTTGGGGCTCTCTCTGGCCTATGACCTTGCCACCTAAACTTCTTTCCCATGACGTATATCAAATTATAAACCACAGAGACAGAAGCTGAGGAATGTTTTAAGTGGCAGTGAGGGCCCCTGTGAGACTTCTCCCTGATTTCCTTCTCTTGGCTTATAGTTATCCAAAAGCCTGTTTGAGGCAATCACTCCTTCCACCTTGAGTGAATAAACAATCTTAAAATAATTTAAGAACCTCGTTCAGACTCCTACAAGTATAACTGTTGGTGAAATGTTAGTATTTCACATTTGTAAATTATTCCTTGAAAGAGTGAATCTCATTCCCTATGAAATAATAGTGTCAGACCTTAAGACTAGGAGGTGAGTATGAGAAGTTTATCAGGAAATTGATTCCGGGAAGGGAGGTGTCCTCAGCTCAATAATGCCCATCCCCCCAAAAGATCTCCAAATCCTAATCCTTGAAACCTGTGACTGTGACCTTGATGGCACAAAGGGACTTTTTGCAAATGTCGTTCAGCTAAGGATCTTGAGGTAGGGAGATTGTTCTGGATTGGGTGGGCCCTTAATACAGTCACAAGTATCCTTGTATGAGGGAGGCCGAGGGAGATTTGACTACCCATCAGAAGACGGTATAAAGACAGACTTTGGAGTGATGTGCCCATTAACTGAGGAATGCCAAGGATTGCTCGTAACCCTCAGGCTCTGGAAAAGGCAATGGACGGATTCTACCCTAAAGCCTCTGGAGGGAATGTGGCCCCACTGACTCTTGATTTCAGCCCAGGTTACTGACTTCCAAGGTCTGGCCTTCAGAGCTGTGAGGGAATGGCATCTCTTGTTCTAAGCCACCTCACTTGCGATCATTTGTCATGGAAGCCGTAGGAAACCAATCCAGGAAGAAGGCCAGTGCTGTACGTGTCACTGAGCAGCTCCCTGACGTGGCTGGCCGAGCAGGGCTCGGTCCTGCCAGAGGTGGTAGGAGACTGTGGCTCACAGCTGAGAGCCACCCTAGCTTGGAGGTGAGGACCTGTGGATTTGTTCACCAGCTCTCATCAATCATTGGTTGAAGGATATCCCGGGGGGGGGGGGCTCACTCTCTGTCCCCCGTGTGAAGCATGCAGCGCCAGAGAGAGCTCTCTGAAAGAGTTATGGTTGTTGCGGTTATAAACCAGGGGTGAGTCAGTGTGCCAAGAGCACAGGGGCAGGAGACCCAACAATGTCTGCAATATGTACAAAAATAAATGAGAAACTCCAAAGTCAAGACCCAAACCAGAGCACCGAGGTAGAGCCTAGACGAAGACGTTGGCTATCGGAGGGAAAATCGGGAAACTGATAGGTGGAGCTGAATGCCAACCATAGCTGCGTGGTGTTATCTGTTGGAACAAACACTAGGAGAAAAAGAAGAACCGGCACTGGTTGAACATTTCCATCTGCCAAGCACTTTTCTCATCTTTCCTTTTACTCTGCCTTAATTCTCTTTACGGTAATGCTTTCATTTTCTCTGGCTGCTGTAACAGATGACCGCAAATGTGGGTGGGGCTGAAGACAACAGAATAAATTCTCTCACAGTTTTGGCAGCCACGAGTCTGAGATCAAGGTGTTGGTAGGGTTGGTTCCTCCTGGAGGCTCTGCTGCATCTACTCCATACCCCTCTCCCTTTGCTCGTAATGGGTGCTAGAGATCCCCGGCACTCCGGGGCTTGTAGACACATCACTGCAATTTCGGTTTCCATCTCCACGTGACCTCTTGATTTGCTCTCCTCTTCTTAGAAGGACACCCGTCTTTTAGGGCCATCCTCAATCCAGGATGATCTTAAGACCCTTAACTGACTACATCTGCAAAGACCCTGATTCCAAATAAGGCCACATTCTGAGGCTCTGGTGGATGTGAATTTGGGGGTTTGAGGGATGGGGATACTATTTGACCCACTGTAAGTAATTATTAGTATCTGCGTTTTCACAAATGAGAGAACTGAGTTGCCCACATCACAGAGGTGGTGGGTGGAAGACGGACAACTGCACCCCAGGTTTGTAGAACGTCACAGTGCTCAGACTCTCCCCAGACCTGCTGGAGGGGCTGTGAGCTATTTGAAGCCTCTGAGAAAAGGCTCCCAGCAAAAGCAGCTCAAGGTGGGCCAGGTAAAGCTCACGGTCCATATGTATTTGGATTGCGTGACTCAGGGGTATACTCCCCAAAGACCTCAAATTCCAGGCTGTAGATGCAAAGTGAGCATTTCCCTTTCGTGACTACCTGTTGGGGGACTTTTGCCCTGGAAAACTGGAGGGGAGGCGTGAGCAGGCCAAGATCAGTGGTGCACAGTTCGTGCACCTCTCTACCACTGTTTTTCTTGGCATTAGAAAAACCCTCCACCGCAACCAATTTTGTGGTGTATGGCCTTTTTACCTGGTTCTCCAGCAGTTTCACATACATTGGAGCATCTTTAATTCTTAAAGGTCTGCAGAATTTATTTTTGGAAACAAATGAGTAAACAGAAAGCAAACCCAGCTTGATCCCAATAACCCTGAACCCAACACACTGGGTCTTCTCTTTCAGTTCTTTGCCACTTCTAGGGCCATCAAAGGGTCTTCGGAGTCATTAATTTGTTGCAGAAGTATCTATGCAAAGCTGTGAAGTAGCACTGGCTGTGGAAGGAAGCTGGATTCTTCACGAACGTGGCCTCTGGCCCTGACTGCCCATCTCCTCTTCAAAGGGAAACAGACAGGACTTTACATTCTGGAGCTGCCAGTTCTTTGTGCCCTGGTTTTCAAGCCCAGATGACAGCTTTTCACCCTTATCCTCATCTTCAGTCAAAAACATAGAACACGAAACACAAGGACCAAGTTCTAAACTCTAAGCGGGGAACATCTAGGTCCCAGTGCAATGATTTAGTCAAGCCCGAAAAGTGACTGTCTCCAAATGGAATGACACATTTTCATCTGTATTATCTTTGCTACCATACGATGCTGACACCGACTACCAGGAGTTAGGTCAGATTTCACAGCAAAGACGGTCCTCACTTCAGATGCTCGCTGCAAAACTCAGAAGTCCCCAGGCCACCTGCACTTCTGACCATCTGGCTACAGATTCACGGCCCCTGGCTGCTCCCTCAGGTTCAATAATTCATAAGAACAACTCCTAGGATTCAGGAAAGCACTGTACTGGCTTCTAGTGTTCTTCATAAAGATTACAAATTAGGGCCAACTGAAAGAAGAGACGCATCAGGCAAGGACAGGGAAGATGAGCCAAAGGCAAATGTCCGTGTCCTCAGATGCTTTCTCCTCCGTTCCCCACACAGGGATGTCTGATCGTCAAGCCAAAGCCTGCTGAGCCTTGGTGTCCGGAGTTTTTACTGGGGTTTCATTATGTAGACAGGCCTGATTGCATCACTGGTCACGTGACAACTCAATCCAGTTGTCTGGATTGGGGCTGATCCCACCATGGTTGGGGCTCCAAGTCAGGGGACCCTTGTCTGCACCACCTTGTTAGCATAAACTCAGGTGTGGTCTGAGAGGCCCACCATGAATAACGCGTACTCCTCTGTCTGATTGGGAAATCAAGACAGTTCCGACGCCCCCTCCCAGGAACCAGAGATGAAGGTCAGCCAGATGCCTCAATATCAACACGTATTTATACAGTTGATGCCAGACCTTAAGAAGTGTTCTCTCTCCTCTCCCACTAATTAGAATCTTTTGTCACTGGGTCTGTTTTCCAATTCCTTAAGAGAAGGGATTCTTGCTTGCTGGGCTCTAATTTACAGAATAGCCTGGGAAGGGTGGGAAGGGAACCCAAGAGTCAGGGCTTGGGAAGGAGTTAGGGCCAGGGGTGAGCTTGGCCCATTAGGGCCTCAGGGGCAGCTGGGCCCAGGGGACAGGAGGGAGGGGGCTTTAAGAAATGCACACGAGGGGGTTAAGTTAGACTCCTTGTAATATATGTGGAGAAAGGTGACAGGACTGAAGAACCAAATTCATTTCAACTTTTGACAGTGGATCTGTGCTGTGAAATACCTTCCCCCCTCAGATACGGAGGCTCAGGGGCCTTTCTCCCCGGGAGGTGTGGTGACATTGTACCCCAGTCTTCCCTGCCCCCTTCACTCGCCATCCCTGTATCGCAAATGGGAGCCAGTTCGTGTGTGTGCTTCCAGCTCAATGAAAGGTGGGGAAGGCACGTGCTGGGTCTGGCGGGAGTCCAAGGATGGAAGTCAGAGGACCTGGGGCCCGAGGGCGGGTTGTTGGGTGGTGGATGTCAGCACAACTGGGTTCCTCTTGGTGCTGGGCATGGGGCCAGGAGGGGAGACACCTCAGTGGGACAGCAGGACTCTCTGGTTCCGCCACAAGTCAGGGGCTAGGAGCTAACACCTGAACCTCTTTAGTCAGGACCACCATCCTTATCTTCAAAATGGGGACTGGCTTACTCCGAGCATGTTGACACAGCATCCTCCTTTGGAACCTATTTTAGTGAGCCCCCACTGGTTCTCCTTCGCTATATCTGCATTTTTGTGCCTAGGGGATGTTTTCCAGACACTCAAGGAGCGATAGATAAAGAACAGCTCCTGTGCTCCCAGATGGAATCACCCCGATCCTATTCCAAGTTGAACCCAGGGCCCCCCAGGGGGGCAGAGCTCTTCTTGTCCCCAGTGGTGACTTGTTCACCAAACTCCCTGTATGCTCAGCCTTGCCAGCCTTGTTTCCCCTTGCCTTACCACGTTTCCTGGGGTCACCTCCCAAATAAACCACTTGCACAAAGATCCTTGTCTCGACACTGGCTGCTGGGAAACCCAAACCACAACATGAAGTCATCGTGAGGTTGAGATCCTACGTCAAAGGCCTCGGCATGGAGCTAGCACATAGCAAGGCGCATTCACTGTCAGGTGCAGCCCTGACCCTCGGCTGGGCCAGATCTGCAGGGGAGGTGGGACTTGGAGAGAGTTGGGAGGGGTTCAGGAGGAAGGGAGCTGATGGAAGGACGGTGCCCAGGCAGGAGGAAAGACCGCCACCTCTGTAGTGGGAAGAAGAGGAGGCAGAAGAGTAGGTGAAGGGTTGGTCAAAGTGACCCACCCAAGGAGAACAGAGATCATTACCCTTCTAAACCCCTCATTCCTAAGGGGCGGGGGGGGGGGTGGACTGAATTTTTCAGAGTCTATGCCCATGGTCCCCCAGCTCTATGCAGTTCTGTTTTCCTGGTCCCTGAGCCCACAATTCTGGTAGCACTAGTAGATTTCCTCACCTGGTATAAAATACTTTTCCCCTGTCTTCATTGTTATTCCTGTTATTGACATCACTTCAAGCCTAAAGCTTTATTGTTATCAGAGCAAGACCGCTTTTCATCTGATACTTGTCTGACACTCACCAAAGACACTGGAAACTTTAGAGAAGCCACACAAAGCTCTCCTTGGCTCCACCCTCCTCTTAAAGGCAAGTGTGGGGGGCAGGGGAGGAAGCAGGTCTGATCATATATTTACTCACCAATCTCCCAGGCTTCTCACAACAAACCAGTGAGGTAGGAATTACTAGCCCCAGTTGGCAGCTACTGAAAGGACCTTCCTGGAAACAGACCTACCGGTTTCTCAGGTCAAGGTCACGTGACCCAGACCACACTTTCCCCAAAGGCTTCCCACGCGGACTTGTGACTTTGCCAAATGAAGCCCACGACCTGTTAGAAGGAAGACGGATTTCCTCCTCCCGCTGTCCAGCGACCCACGCTGCCTTCCTGCATTGTGAATCAACATCTTTTTCAAGTCAGCCCTCTAATCAAATGTGGGAAAGGCATGATTGTATCACACTGTGCATTCAAAGAGTTCATTTCTTTTGGGGAAATATTTTAAAATATGCAATTTTGTGGCAATTTTCAGCAGATTGTTGCATGTTAAGTATCATGGGAACCCTGACAATGGAGATCCAAAAATACTGTGTTGTATATTTGAATATCGCTAAGAGAGTCCATTTTAAGAGTCCTCATCAGGAGCAAAGACTGTTGCTAGCTGTGGGCAGTGATGGATGTTAACCAGACTTACTGTGGGGAGCATTTCACGAAATGAACATACAACTAACACAGTTTTACGTAGCAATCAGATCTTAACCCTGGATGGGAAAAGGCACATGAGCAAGATTCTCCCAAAGTCAACATCCCTATATCATCAGATGGTAACAAAACAAAAGTAATGACATTCTTCGCTCCAGGCTGTCTGAGAATAGACTGTGGGTGATTTGGCTCTGCCGGGCTATAGTTTGCTGACCCTTACTAGGCTCGATGATACTCTGTCAAGAGGAGAAAAAAAAGGGAGGTGGCCCTGGCCACTCCTGATTCCCCAGAGACTGTCTCTCAGCCCTCTCCCGTGCCTTTTATTCTCTCTTGGGTTGGAGATCCCAGAAGCAGACCCTGGAACAAGATTGGAGGGTAGACAGTTTACATGGGAGGTGGTCCCAGAACACCCGGGTAGGAGAGTAAGGAGGTGGGGCGGGGAAGGAAGGCACTGAGCAAAGATTCTCCATTGATCCAGTTACCATGGTGGGCAGCTGGACCCCAGCTGGAGCTGGTCCCGCTGGGACCCCCCTGAGAGACAGGTGGAGCACAATTCCCAATTACGCTGCTACACAGGTGTGTGACTTGGGGTGATCATCCCCCGATCACACCTGCTACATGCTGAGAGCTGCTCGCGTCAGCCACAGGAAGCCTTCAGGTGGGGATCCCAGGTGGCTGCAGCTGGCAGGGGTGGGGCCGAGCACCCTCCTTCTCCTGTTACTGGGTTTCAAGGAGCAGGCACATCTATGAGAAATAGCTAATCTCAGTTAGGGAGCTCATGTAATGAAACCGTGCTCTCTCCACCTTCCCCTGTCCACATAAAAAAACTGACACAGTTTACGTATATTTTCTTGACAAGCCCAAGAATGGAAGCCCTTAAAAGGCAGGAATGAAATCAGCAGGCCGTTTCTTACTCATAGTACCCCATCCTTCCAAAGACTCCGTAACAATGCCACATTAACAAAACTTTCCACTCTGAGGTGGCCTGCACCACTCTTCCTTTTAACAGAACAGAAACTGAAAGAGTGGCACTCATGGGCCCAGGTTCACGTGATGCGTCACAGTAGAGCCCTGTCACGCTCACAGGCTCTTGCTCCACCCCAGGGTGTGAGGCACTCGACAGGACAGCTCTGGGGGCACCGTCACCCCGCCCTCTCCTGCCTGACCGTGGCCTCAACAGCAGCCTTAACATAGAGCAGGGAGTGCCACTTCGTGCGTCCCCAGACCCTCTGGGTCTGGTCTGCAGGCGTGTGGGGAGGGAGGCAGCAGTGGGTGCTGCAGTCCACACCCGTGGGTGATCTGGCGTGAGCCTGAGGCTGATTTGTGTCAAAGGAGGGTTGGCGTCAGTGCACCGGGGGTGGGGTAGTGGGAACGATCTGCCTTGGGAGCAAGTAGCAGAAAACATACTGTCCACAGAGAATTTTAAAGTCATAATAAGACCCGCTAATTGCTCCAGTAACTCTACACAATGCCGGTGATAAATTACTCCTTCTTGAAAAACATCTTTGATGGGTCTAAGTGCTAAACAATTGATGTGGTTACTCTGGGGTTTTCATAATAAATAGGTGAGCCTCAGATTAGCACATTCTTAGTACTTGAAATTTAATACATATTGTATTCCATGGGGAAGTTAATTCAGCTCTACAGTCCACCCCCAATGCGTACTAACTCAGCTACACAGCGGGCTCTGTTGGAGAATATGTTACTGTGGGAACAAGACAAGGAGGCCTGTCTCAGTGCTTCTGCTAGAGCACGTGGCCAAGGCAATTTGGCAAGAAAAAGAAACAAAAGGCATCCAGATTAGGAAAAAAAAAAAAAAAAAAAGAAGTGAAACAATCTCAGTTTGCTGATGACATGATCCCATGTATGGAAAATCCCAAGAAATCCACTAAAGCACCATTAATACTAATAAACAATTGCAGCAAGATGGAGAGATACAAGGTCAATATATAAAAATTGACCACATTTCTATACACTCGAAATAAACAATGTGAAAACAAAATTAAGAAAACCATTTACAATATTAAGGAAAAAATTAAGAAAACTGTTCACTTGGATTAGCATCAAAAGCAATAAAATACTTAAGAATAAATTTAACAGGGGTGCCTGAGTGGCTCAGTCAGTAAAGCAGTCGACTCTTGGTTTCAGCTCAGGTCACGATCTCAAGGTCCTGGGATCAAGTCCCAAGTGGGGATCCCCACTCAGTGAGGGGTGTGCTTGGGGATTCTCTCTCCCTCTCCCTCTGTCCCTCCCCCAGCACACATGCGCATGTGCTCTCTCTCTCTCTCCATCTAAAATAAATAAGTCTTTAAAGAAAAAAGAATAAATTTAACAAAAGAAGTGATGACTTACACACTGAAAGCTATGAAAATATCAATGAAAGAAATTGAAGATCTAAAAAATTAGGAAGACATCCCATATTCATCCTCCTCAAATTGATCTATAGATTTCACACAATTGTGTCCAAAACTCCTCTGACTATTGTACAAAAATCGATAAGCTGACTCTAGTATTCATATGGAAATTTAAGGGGCCGAGAGTAGCCAAGACAATCTTGAAAATGAAGAACAAATTTGAAGAACTCACACTTCCTGATTTCAAAGCTTACTACAAAGCTACTGTAATCAAGATATTGTGGTACTAGCTTAAGGATGGACATATACATAATGGAGCAAAATTGAGACTTCAAGAAAAAACCCTCACTTATAGACAATTGATTCTTGACAAAGGGGCCAAGACAATTCAGTGAGGAAAGAACTGTGTTTTCAATGAGGGTGCTGGGACAAATAGAAGTTTACCTGCAAAAGAATGAATTTAGACCCCTGTGTCACTCCATACACCAATATTACATCAAAGTGGATTACAGACCTAAATGTAAGGACTGAAATTATGACCCTCTTAGAAGAAAACATGGGAGTAAATTGGGTTAGTCACTTATTTCTTAGATATTTCACCAATGCACAAAGTGGCAAGTGGACCACATCAAAATTAAAATTATTCCTGCAAACAATACCATCAGGAAAGTGAAAAGAACCCACAGAATGAGGGAGAATCTTCACAAATCGCAAATCTGATAAGGGACTTGTATCCAGAATACATAAAGAACCCTTACAACTCAATAATAAAAAGCCAACCCCATGTTTTCAATGATCGAAGAATTTGAACAGACTTGTCTCTAAAGAAGATATGCAAAATGGGCAGTAAACACCTAAAAACGGTTCTCAATATCATTAGTCATTAGGGAAACAGATCATAGCACAACGAGATACCACTTCACACCCATTAGAATGGTTATAATGGAAGAAAAGGAAAAATCAGGACGCTCATATACTGTTGGTGGGGATGTAATGATGCAGCTGCTTTGGAAAACACTTTGGCGATTCCTCAAAAGTGTTTAATGCGATTCTAAAGTCCTATTCTTGGGCACCTACTCAATGGAGAGGAAATGGATGTCAACACAAAAACTTGTACGGAAATGTTCATACCCTTACTTGTAGTTGCCCACAAGTGGAAACCACCTCTATGTCCATCAGCCGATAAAGAGACCAACAAAATGGGCTGCATTTAGAGAAGTGAGAATTATTTGGCAGCACAAAAAATACTGATTCCTGCCATGTCAGAGGATCCTTGGAAACCTTTTGCTAAATGAAACAAGCCAGATGCGAAAGTCCACCTATTGCATGATTCCTTCTGTAGAAAATAATCAGAATAGGCAAATCTATAGAAATAGAGTAGATTAGTGATTGTTGGGGTGGGGGTAACGGGATGGTGAGGGAGGGGCTTGGGGGGTGAGAATGACTGCTAGTGCATACAAGGTTTGTTTGGGGGGGTTAAAAAGTTCTCAAATTAAGCTATGGTATGATCACACAACTCTGTAGGGACAGATATCAACAACCATTGAACCATACTCTTTAAATAGGTGAACTTTATGGTACACAAATTATATCTCAGTAAAGCTATTTAAAATTTGGAAGTTCCTAAAGGTTCAGAATTGTGTTAAAAGCTCATTTGAGCCTGCTTCCTGTCTCCCACCCCTGGGCAATGCACCCTCTTGTCTTGAAACAGATTTTTAATGAATGAAATAGCACAGTGATGACAAAGCACAAAACAGCTTGAATTACTTTATTTCTGCCATTCTGTGGCCACTCAGAGTTGTCATTTCTGTTTAAAATTTAAAACAGGGAAACAGGACGAAGCACGAGCTGTAATATTTATCTCATTAAGTACACGTTTGCGTTCACATGTGAAATATTTTCCCGAAATTGAATGATATCTTTAAAATTGAAATTTATTCTTTCTGTAACAGGTCATTGTTTTAAAAACAAAAACCAAGCAAATAATGATTGTTACTGATCATGATATAATTGTAGCTGAAACTAATTTTGACGTCTAGAGGATAGTGTTTATAAATGATCTCCTCTGGCCACCACACATGCCAGTGCTGTTGATGGGGGTGGGACACATCCCTGAAGGGCTGGAATATCACACTCTAAATAAACTAGCTGTCCCCTCAGTAATCTAGGCAGGCCTGACGGATCTCTGTAGCTATTAATAGGCTGTTGATACCCTTCATGTGTTGGGCAAGTCCATTACAATTGGGTGGGCCAGTAGCACATTATGATTTAATCTTGGCATCCCTTAAAACAGAAGTCAGTGCTGAAAAACAGTAGCATAAATATGGAACATGTAACTGGCACATGCATGTGTGTGTACACACAAGTGTGTGTTTCGTTGTTTGGTGGCTCTTGTTTGGTTTGGTTTTGATTTTGCTCTGTGCATGCTCCCTCTTGGGAACTCCCACGTGGGTGTCTCAGACAGTATGCCGAGTGAAACTTTTCTACCCCGATGGTGTCTTGTGTCATGATCTGGTGTGTTTCTCTCTCCGCTCAACGTTTCGAACCATGCTGCTTGTCCACTCCTCCCTTCCTTGCTCCCTGCAGAGTTCTCTCTCCGATTTGTTCTGCCAGCCAATCCTTGATTCGCAGTTGCCGAGTTTCTCTGTGTTCTAACACTCAGAACTCAGCCATTTCTGTGCAACCGTTTCCAACGACACAAGTCTTTGATTAAGACAATCAAAGGTCAGAATCACAAGTCTTCCACTCTGCCCACAGTTGAGTTCAAAGTAGGTAACGTTGCGCTTAATTTTCTAGAATGTAAAACACTCACAGGCGTAAGCCGAAAAGGATTACATAAGCGCATGCCTAGAAAGGCACCTAATTCTTCCAACTAGTCGCCTCATAACGGCCACGGCGTCGACATTGACAAAGTGACAGGTGCTTTTCACATCAGTCATGGAGGGCTGCTTGCTTCTTCCTGGGCTGGAGTGATCTCGGGAATGCCGTGCTCGGTGGAGCTTTGGGGAAATATACTGACGTGCGTTATGCACACAGATACTGAGAGATGCCTCATAAAAACCCAGACTACTATAAAACAGCTTGAGAACCACTGGTGTGTAGATGACTATGTTTAAAGTGGCCAATTCTACAAGCCACTGCATTCGTATTTTTAATGAGCCCTAACTTTGGTGCTCAAACATTGTGTGCTAAAAACAGACATAACTCACCATTTGTATTACATGGGTGTTTCCAGTTATTTTCTCTAAAAGCAGAGGGAGGGGGAAAAGCCATTGGCAGCCAGGGTGATGGATGAGCTAGGCTACATATTTTCCATTTTTAAACAGGGGGTACCGAAAGCCAGTACGGGGCCCCTCTTCACGGTCTGCATGGAGAGGAACGGACTCCACTTGATGAAGCACCTTTCAAGCCTCAGGTAACCCAGAGCATTTTAGAGCCTAATCAGTTACATGCTGGTAACACAGTCCCTGAAGAGAAACAAAACATCCATTACGTGGGCACTGCAATAGCTCACACGCATTTCTGGTCATTACCACGATTATTCATTATTTATGTGGGGCCGCAAGCACACACGCCTCAGTGTAAAATGGATGTAATGTGCCAATTACCCTAATGTTGATTAACTGAGAAAGAAAATGGTCAAGTTTCTGAGACTGTCATCTGTCCCCTCAGAAAGCGGAAAAAATGGACAGAACCCAGCGGTCTGTGCGACGAGTCCGCCTACTGCACAAGATGGCACCTCATGGTCCATCACGAGGCTGCCCTCCTGGGCTTAGACAGAAAGCCCTACATTCACCGCAGATTGGTGCAATCACAAGCCAACTGTCATTTCGCACCCCCCCCCTTTTTTGCAGTCATGCCTCCCCATCAATACTGTGGCAGAGCGAATTTCAAGGTATCTCTTCCCCCATGAGATGCACAGACAGCTATCATCATATTTCATAACTCCAGCAATTGAAAACTGTTGAATGTATATTACCAGCCTCCAGATGGGAACATCTTCCTCCTGGATTTAAGCTATGTTTTCGGCAGTAATCAAAGAAAAAAAAAAAAAAAAACAACAAGTCAAGGGTCATTTAAGGGGTTCGGCATACAGGAAAGCAAATGGACCTCTCTGTGGGTTGTTTTTCCATCGGTGTGGGGCAATGTGGACCCACGGATCTGATTCATCTCTGCGTAGGGAGATGGCATGGGAGCAGTCTGAAATGAAGAGGAATGAGATCGAAGGAGCAGAGAGCAAGAACAGCATAAAAGTACAAAGTCCGTAAAACATAATTAAAGGCCTGGAAGGTGGTTTGCTCTTGATGCTGTTTTGGGGGGTGTTAATATACAATGGCAGTGAGGTGTGGCATGCAGGGAAAAAGCAATATATTAATTCTCAGATCAATAGTTTGTGAAATGCCTTTTTGCTGTCCCAAGCGTGCGACTGTTTCAGTGATAAGGAGTGATTTTCTTGGAGTTGAAGACAGCCACTGCTCGATGAGATTGCTCTCTGGGGAGGGGAGGGGGAAGAGGTGGAGGGAAGGGGGTTAGTCCCGGCCAGGGAGGGGTCATTTAAGAGCAGGGACCTCGCCATCCCCTGGGTTCCTGCTCTCATTCTGTTTGTTCTCAGTGCAATATAGGAAAGTCTCAGAACACAGCATTGCAACTGGGTCCGAGGGATGGCTCTAGGTAACGCCCGCCTCTCGTTTCCCCTCCTGATCTCCCTGCAGCTCTTAACCTTCCATAGATAGCTAAAATTGTTCAGCGGCGGGGAGGACCGAAGGTGGGAGTGTTGGGGGACAGATTAAGACCTACTGGGGAGGGATGCTGAGAAAGGGGGGCGTAGCAGACAGAGCTGACAATTAGGGGAATGGGATGAATTTAACGAACCGCGTCCATGGTGCAGCGGCGGCAGGAGACCCTGTTGTTTACTGCCTGTTCGCCTGTTCGTAAGATGTCAGTTCGGGGTGACTGGCTTAGACTAGGGCAGATACCCACCCAAGCCAAGAGTGAGCCTGCCAGGCTGCAAGTGCGTTTGTGCAGGTGCCGGCACCAGACATCAGCCCTGAATTCCAGCAGGGGAGCAGCAACCGGGTGAGAAAGAGACCCAAGGAGCCCGAGGTCAGAGACTGGGGACCCCCACTCTTTCTGGTGGCCTCCCAGTTCCCACGAAGCCCTCTTCTCGCACGTGCTCTGCCGCCAGTGGGAGAACACAGGGAGGGCAGCACGTTTTCATTCCAGAACCTGGAAACACTCTGAAGTTACGGCATCCGGCTACATTTTAAGGCAGAGACAGCTGAAACAGGGATTTGTCCTACCAACACCCAGAAGGGGCCCAGAAGGAAGACAAGATGACTTCCAGCTAAAAGAGCGGTTCTCTCGAACACACATTGTGTGGGGTCGTTGACCCCGTGGCCCCACACTCGCAGGTCATGCCAATCTGAATGCAGGGGTGCGGTGACTTCCCCAACCTGTCCTCTCGTTCGGTTTTGCTATTCAGGGGTTCCCCTCCCCAGCTCCTTTTGGACACAATGCATTTTATTATGAAATTATTACGTGAATATGGAAATAGGCATTTTCCAGGGGAGAAGGACAACTGGGGAAAAGCAGAATCACCCATTCGGCCCTGTCGGATTATTTTCCTAGCTCAGCTCCTTAGGAATGATCATTTTGGACCAAATCAGGCTCTCAGATTAGTGTGCCATAAAACTGAGTCCAGTCTAGTAACTGCACAGTTTTTAGCTGTTTTGGTATCTCAGGTCTTTATGGAGAGGTCAGATACACGCTGACTTTTTTCCCTAGGGGGGCTGCATGGTGACCATCTGTCTTACCGTTCTCACGGACTTCACTCGTTCGCTGAGTGCTGGCTTCCTCTCTCGGAGACTGCCTTTTCATTTTGTTGTAGCTTATTCTCAAGTCACTTTATTTTTTCCCTGAGAAGTGCTTGGGAAGTAAATTTCCAAAATCCCCGCATGTCTAAGAATGTGTTTATTTTGTTCTCACATTTGATTGATTATTTGGTTGAAGACAGAACTCCACATTTAAAGTAAATCTCCCGGAGAACGCTCGAGTGTTACTTCATTATCTCCTTACTAGAAGATAACCCAGTGCTGCTGATGAGAACCGAGAGTCCCACCTGATCCTTGGCAGTGCCACGCATCCCCCCCCCCCTTCTTTCTAGAAGATTTTAGAATCTTCTCGTTATCGGCCTTTTTCTTTTCTTCCCTGAAATGTCATGAGTTTGAATCCAGTGCCAGTCTTTCTTCACTCTTCACGGGGGCTCTCGCTGAACCCCCTCACCACAGAGATCTCTTGCGCCTCAACTCTGACACATGTGACCAATATTGTTTTGTGATTAGCTCCTCTCTCCGTTTTCTTTCACTGCCTGGAACACTTCTGTGGGACTCTGTCTTTTCGGGTCGATCACATAACATCTCAACTCGTCTCTCACACTTTTCATTTCTTTTTTAATTTAATTTTAATTTGAGAGAAAGTGAATGGGATAGAGGCAGAAGGAGAAGCAGACTCCCCACTGAATGGGGACACCTGCCCCCATGTGGAACTCAATCCCAGGACCCTGGGATTATGACCCGAGCTGAAGGAGAAGCAGACTCCCCACTGAATGGGGACACCTGCCCCCATGTGGAACTCAATCCCAGGACCCTGGGATTATGACCCGAGCTGAAGGCAGACACCTAACCAACTGAGCCACCCAGGAACCCCACACTCTTCATCTCTCTGTAGGTTTTATCTGGTTTATTTTCCAGCCTAGGAAATCTCACTGATGGGCATCTCGCCAACCCGTTAGTATATCGTATTTCCTTCATTTTGTATTTTAGCAGTCACTCTTCGTACTTACATAAACCGTCCCTCTGTTCAGGCAGCCCATTCCATAGCACTCTGTCCTTATTTTGCTGGTGTGATTTCTGCTGGAATCTCTCAGAGGATACTCATTAGAGGTTTTTTTTTTTTTTTTGGATCATTATGCTTCCTTCTCTGTGTTTTCCCTCTCCACCCATGGGAGACGCTTGTCCTATTTGCTCAGAAGTTCCCTTCTTTCAGGCTGCTGCTTTCTGCCCACATTTCCGAAGGCCTGGGATCGACAAATGTTTTCCAACTTCCTTACGAGAGGCTGGTGGGGCTGTCTGGGGTAGACATGGCACATCAGGTTGACCTTTCTCCAGGGCAGTGCTGTGCAAAATCTGCCCTGGGGACCCCAGTCCTTCTGTGCAACAGAAATCGAAACTGAGCGCTTAGAAACTCCTTTACACCGTTTTGACATTGCCACAATAACCGAGCGAGATCGGCTTGAGTATCTTTTTTTATTTAATTTCATTTTCTAGTCATTCCTTTTATTATATTTTATAAAAGTACCAGTCTGAAAGAGACCAGACCTTTTTTGAAAAGGTGGAGGGCTGGGGAATGTCTTCTCATATCGATAGTTCAGGAGACACTGCTTTGTGGGGCCCAGGTTGGGGGAGGTCTAGGCAGGCTGTGCCTCTAGCAAATGTCACATGGGGAGGGGTCTCCCTGGGCCAGTGTCTCCGTTCCGAGAGCCCTGGACACTCAGAGCAGGTTTCCTTAGAAATATTTCTTTGGCCTTAAAATTTTAAATTTTTTTGTAGCAACGTTAAAAAAGCACATGAGATTCATTTTAATATATCTTTTATTTAATGGAACATACCAAGAATACTATTATTTCATTGTGCAATCAATATCAAAATTATGAATGAGATATTTTGTATTCTATTTTTATAGACTGTCTTCTAAATCTGGTGTCTCTCACACATATACACCTGAACTCAGACACTAAATTTTCCTTGAAAATACTTGACCTCTACTTAGATTTTTGTGAAAATTACAGTTGAAGTAGATTGAGACTCAGTTTTGTCTTCACGGGGACTCAGGTTACACCAATGTGTGCATTTATCAAAGCTTATTTTGTGACATAGTTAAAATGTATACATTTAACCTAAAAAGGAAAAAAAAGGCCAGACCAGCCTCCATTGAATGATTTGCGGGTATGTAAATCTTACCCCCCAACCCCCACCTCTAGTTAATGAGATACCGGACAAAGTGTTGAAAAGTAAAGTCTGCTGACGTTTCAACTTGCTTGAAAATGTATCATCAGAAATAAGGATTGATGGCTAGAGGGATACGTAGACGTATATATTTAATAAATCAAATCTAGCAGAATGCTCATTGTAGAATCAGGTGGGTGGGATATATGGGTGTTCACTATACAATTTTTCTAACTTGTCTTGAATGCTTAAAAATTCTAAGAAGGTGTTGGGGAGAACAAGAGACATACATGTCTTCAACGACCATTACCGACATATAATCTCACTGCTAAATCTCAAAATTACAATGTTGCGTGAAAAAAGCCAGACCCCAAAGAGAATCTAGGTGTGATTCCATTCATGCAGTTTTGGGGCTTTAGAGGTGAGAGGTCAGGCACAGTGATCTGTGCTGTCAAGGGTCAGAAGGTGGTTATCTGGGGTGGGGAGGGTGCCTGAAATGGGTACAGCTGGGAGTTCTGAGGCACAGATGAAGTCCTATTTCTGATTATGTGTGTGGGTTACAGGAGGGTGTGTTTTCTTCGTGGCAATTCACCAAGCTTTTTGCAGAAATTTGCACTTGGCTGTGCCCACAGCCCCGTAATTGGTTTTGTTGTTTTAAAGCAGGCTGACCCTTCACACCGTGCTTAAAGGAAACCAGACTTCTTAAAAACCACACTGCCTGATGTGAAGATCTCCCTGAGTGCAGGGGAGAGCCTGCCCTGGTCCCAGGCGAGTCCTCTGGGCCTTGGTGCTGTTTATTTGAGGGAACTTTCTGCCTGCGCAGGTCTTGATCACATCCTTGATTATGTCATGCAGAAAGCAAGTGTGTGTTCCTTAGTCCCCAGTGCACATGTGTCCCCACCACTGCACCTCCCCACCCCCAAGACTGCCCAGATTTCAGATTCTCCTGTGCTCCAACCACACACCCTGATTGATTTCTCTCTTGCTTAATGTGTTAAGGTATCAAATGCCTTTCCTTCTGGTAGCTCAAAGGACTTCTGTCAGAGAACTTACGACACGAAACGGGAGGGGGGCATGCTCTGTTTGAGCATGGAATTGGAAAGAGCGGCAGAAGGGAGAGAAGAATGACATCGTGAGGCAGAGTAGGAGAGGAGTGGGGGGCTGGGGGAACAGGGCCGCCTCAGTAGGGAGACTAGGGCCCAGGAATATCAGATTTTTGGGGTCATGATTCAGATAAAGCCTCAGGCAGGATCTTCCCACCCATACAGTGAAGATGAAGGCCCTCCGGCCCCCCACAGGGCCTATGGCCATAGCTGTCCAGAGTAAGTTACCATAAATGTGAACATCTGGAAACCACAATCTGTCTTACAGGAGTCACTCAGAAGAACTTTGAGCGCACTGGTGAGGACAGGTGCCCTGGGCCCTAGACAGTGGGAGGGGGGAAGGAAGGCACAGGTATGGTGTGTGGCCAAAAGTGTCCAGGAGTGGCTCCTGCCAGGCAAGCCCAAGGAAGTTTCCAGAACAGGGGCTGAGAGTGAGGAGAGGGGATGACAAGCCTACAGGATTCCTAGCTTCCAGCTCCCCTGTGGGAAAAGCCTCCCGCCAAATCACAAGGCCTCTGTCTGGAAGTTCTTCCCAACGTGCCCAGTTCCTGAACGGCAGCTGCCTACAGCGCCCCCTCCAGAGCTAGTGAAGGGGGCGTCCCTGCCCGAGGCCCCCGCTGGGCCCCCACAGGTTCCCTGAGTCAAGGCCGTGGACTGGGGGTCTGAGCTGCAGCCCCAGAGCCAGCCGGCTGGCCCTTCCACTCTCCTCCCCTCCACTCCAGGGACCCAAACTCCGCCCCGCCCCCTCTTCCTTATCTCTTTCTAACCTTTTGCATTTTTTAGTCTCATTTCCTGTCGGGTTTTGCATTTCCCTCCCCCTGCCAGCCTATGACACACTTTCTCTCCTTTTTTCTCTCTTTCGCCTCCTCTGGCCTCGGGACTCTGGCCTGGACGGCACGCAGCCCCCTCCCGGCCCTGCAGCTCTGGGGCGGCCGGCACCCTCGGACCGACCGGGCGGTGGCGTGGAGGGCCGGAAGGCCGAGGCCCAGGGGGAAGTCGGTGGCCTGCACGGAGGAGGCGCCCGCGGCTGGTGGAGCATGAGCGCCCCAGGTAGGCAGGGCTGACGCGGGGGTGGAGGGCGTGTGGTGCGACTGGGGGGCGCAGCGTGGGGATGCCGCCGCGGGGGGCGTCGCCCTGGTGGGGTGCAGCACGGGGAGAGGACACGCAAGGGAAGGATGGCGCACCATGAGCAGGGAACCATAATGCATCCGGCCGGGAGGGGGGAGGCAGAGAGGAGAGAAGGGAGCCACAGGAGACTGTGCCTGGGGGGGATGTGGTCACTGTGGGGGCGCATCTGGGGAGAGCACACACCGGTGGGAGTGACCTAAGAGGTCAAGGATGGCTCGCTCTCTTCCCCGCCCCCGTGGAGCTGGTCCCCCAACCATCTTCCCCTCCCCTCTTTCTCTGCCTCACTCTCCATGCCATCCCACACCCCAGCTGCTGCCCCAATCTTCTCCTTCCAATCCTGATTAATTCCACTTTCCACCTCCCTGTGTCCCCTCTGTACCTCTCTGGGACAATCTCTCTCCCTGTGTCTCTGCGTGGCAGAGTCCCCACAGCCCTCTCAGAAGAATGGGATGAACGGGGAGCCCGTCCGGGTCAGGGTCCCAGGACAGGGAGAGGGTAGGTGGCAGAGGCCTGGCAGGGCGCTCCTCCATGCACCTGCCCCACAGAGAGGAAAAGAACTTTTTCTAACACCTGAAAGGACAGGAAGTTTCCCTACCGCAGGGAGGCCTGACTCAGAGGCTCCCGAGAAGGTGGGGCCCCTGGGTGCGGAGGGGGAAGGACAGCCTCTCCCAGGGGAGTATATGAGGAGGGGCTCCGGTTCCCCGCCTCACAAAGCCAGGGGGAGGTCCTGGTGACCCCTGCCCACAGTTCCCTTCCCTGGAGGGAGGACCGGCCCAGCAAAGGGCTAAGGCTGGAAAATCCCCCTCCCCTAAGCTCTCCTGCGCCCTGGGCCCCCCCCCCCCAGAGGGAAGGTGAGTTCTCTGTGGCTTCGGAGCTCAGAGCAGAGCCGAAGGGCCCACAGGGAGAGAGGTAGACTGCAGGGAACAGCCTTCCCAGTTGTATCGCCCTGAGGGAGAGTTTCATCTAAGCTGGGAGCCCCCCAGTACTGGCTCAGGAGCAGGTCCCCAGAGAGCCGTTTGCTTATACCTGGTCTTGGACCAGTCTGACCTCTGTGCCCGGACTGCCCTGTGAGCCTTTGATTTGTAGTTCAAAAAACTTGTCCTGACATTTACAACTCTCTCGAAGCTACAAGGTTACCACCCTTCCAGAAAGGGAAAACATGTCTGTCAGTCCCTTGACAATTACTGAGTGACTTCTCTGTACATAATGTCCCCCGGCAGTCCCAGGGGCGTGGATTCATGCAAGGACAGGAATTTAGTGAAAACTCTCCCCCCTCTGTCCTTTCCCTGCATGTCCACTTCTGTCAAGCCCCAAGGAAGCCCTAAAGAAATGATGGTCCTGCTGTGGGCCGGGGGTGACCCGAGGGCAGAGGGAGCCTGGCGCTGAGCCTTGCCACACTCCAGCAGAAAGGTCTGGATGTCTGTGGGTTATAGCAGCAGCGGCATCAAACAGGAAGGCCGAGTCTCGAGTCAGTACATGAATGATCCTTGATGTGATTTTTTTCTTAATGATGGTAAAATGCACGTAACGTGAAATTTACCTTCTCCGCTGCTGTCAGGTCTGGAGTTCAGTGAGATTAAGTGCCCTCACTCCATGGTGTCACCATGTCCAGAACTTTCTCATCTTCCCCTCTGAGACTCTGTCCCAATTTAGCCCCACGCCCTCCCCCCAGTTCCTGGTGTCCACCCTTCTGCCTTCTGTCTCTGGGAGTCTGATTCCTCCAGGAACCTCACATAAGGGAGTTCCTACAGCATTTCTTTTTGTGGCCGGCTTGTTGCGATGAAAATGATGTCCTTCAGGCTCCCCCATGTTGTAGCGTGCATCTGAATTGCCTTCGTCTTTGAGGCTGAGTCGTATGTATTCCCTTGTGCAGACCGGCCCTGTTTTGTTTTGTTTGATCTGTTTATCCTGGATGAGATCTTTTTCAATGACTTGTGAACCTAACTGTTCATCTAAACATCACAGCCCTTGTTTGAATCAGGCAGTGGGCACTATCTATGGGACAATGCCCTGGGTGCCGCGGGAGACACTCAGAAGGGACATGAGACCCAGATGTCCTCGCCCTAAGTAGTTCATGCTGAGCGTACTGAGACTCAAACAAGATGGAACAGAGTTGAGGGGAGGGAGGCCAGTGGGTGGTGAGGCTGGGACATGGTAGGTGGGTGCACTCAGAGGGCATGGGGACTGGTAGAAGGTTCCAGACTGTGACAGCACTGGCAGGACAACGTCCTGTCCTCTTCTTCCCCTTCCTACGAATTGTCTCTCCACCCTCTGTAGACACTACTTGCTTCCAAGGACTGAAGGGCTGTATGTCTAGTGTGCCAGGGGCAGGGGGCAGAAGGCCGTGGGGGATGAGGGCGGCTCGTCACGGTGCCTCGCGCATGGAAGGCCAGCTTGGGTCGGTCCTGTTGTTCAGATGATGGTGATGAAGAGAAATGTCAGAGGATCCGCATAACTCCTCAAGTCGCTTTGAAAGCCATCTTCCGCTCTCTGCTCGGCCTTGGGGGCCATGCACCCTGGGGGTGGGTACAGGGCTCGTAACTCCCACGTGGGCCAGGATTCCCAGACGACCACCCCAACACAAGCAGGAGTGCTCTTGGCACAACCTGATCCATGAAACTGTTTAAAAAGTCCGCTCGAGGGGAGAAGGCACTAGGTGGTCCGTGCTCCACCTTTTGGGTCTGAGGCTGGTGGGGACCGTGGGAATGTGTGTCATGCGGTGGCCTCAGCCACATCTCTTCTGTACTCAGCCTGTGACCTTGGATGGGCCTGTCATGTCGGCTCTCTGAGAGCAATTTCTCCCCAGTGAAACCTGCATATTAATACTGATTATTTTCAGGATTATGGGTTATACCAGGCATACAATGAGAAAATACGGAATGTGACAGATGACCACCTTTGCAGGTATTACTGAGATCTGGGGACGGGGAGAGGTGGGACAGTGAGGTCCAGACTTTCCTACGCACAGCCCAGCTGGGTGGACTCCATCACTTGGCTTCCTTGTTGGCAAATGCTGTCCTCTGGGCAATTGTGTGGCTATACTGCACTATCCCATCAGCCTAGAAAATATTTGCATTGATCTAAATATAGGAACCAAGAGAAAAGGAAAGGACAACTTTCCAGGAAGCCCCCTAAAGAGGCTTTTTTCCGGGGTGCTTGGGTGGCTCAGTCATTAAGTGTCTGCCTTCGGCTCCAGTTGTGATCCCGTGTCCTGGGATCAAGCCCCTCACCGGGCTCCTTGCCATGCCTCACGGGAGGAACACACCCCGGGCATTGGCCCCTGACCTCTCCACGAGCTCTTCCGGCTCTCTGGGTCAGTGGTTTTAATGGTGGTGGTGGTGGGGGGGGACTGTTCTCAGGAGGGTAGCCTTTTTTGGTCATGGTCTGTTCGCTGCTTCGAGATTATGATAGTCGCTGTCACATTTGTGTTCGGGTGTCCGTGGCCCTGTGCCAAGGAGTCATAGGCGTTATGTTCCCACCTCCCTGGGCTTGTATGCTCTCTCCCAGCCCCAGCCTCGTGGTCAGGCTCCCCCAGACATATCTGTGTCACAGCTCCCCATTGCAGCTTGCGGTGATCATTCCCCAGTGGATGGTGGTCCTCACTTGTGACTGAGCCGGAGGGAGGGGCATGCAGACTCCATACACTGAAAGAAGGCTCCCTCCTCCCCTTACTCCTTCAAGAGTCTGGGCTTCCTTCCTGCCTCACTCCCCCTCGGGAATGAACAGCCCTCATGCACACATGTGGCAACAAGGTGGGCCCCCCACACTCTCTCCCGTGTCCCCCCAGATCCTCCTAGTGCTGTAGGCAACACCCGTCATACTTGGCTTTCTAGAGCCACCACCCCCCTCCCTGGTGGGGGCCCCCGTCTGCGAGGAGGCAAGGTCCCTGAGCGGGAAGGTCTGTGGTGTCGGAGCTCCGTAGACAGAGTGCAGCCTGGCTCTGCAGAGTGCCAGCCCGGTGACCTCAGGACATTCAGGAGCGTCGTCAGGGCTCCCAGCCTCAACTGCCATGTGTAAAATGGGTATAAAAATACCACCCCTAAGTTAACGTAAACCACAGTGTCTCCAAATGAAGGTACCCAGAGGACTTCTGCTTTTAAAGTCGTACTCTGACTCTTTAAAAGTCAGAGTTCTGACTGGTTCCTTGTGGCAGAGATTGGGAGCAGGAGGTAGGACAGAGTGATGAGGCCAATACGAAACAGTGTGTACCACGGCACTGTCTCCTAATTTGCAGACAGAAAGAAAGAAAGAAAGATCTGATGAGATGCAGGTATTGGCACACTTTCTCTCTGAGGGTCCAGAGAATAAATATTTAAGGCTTTCCGAGCCAGACAGTCACTGTGGAAGCTGCTCGGCTCTTGTCTTGCAACATGAGGGCAGCAGGCACGATCGAGTGTGGCCAGATTGGGCCAAGGACACAAAATGTGGGGTGCAGGATTCCCCCTTGACCATAGTTTGCCAACTCCAGAACGGGGGACCCCAACCCACGAGGAAAAATCTTTTTTTTTTTTAGATTATATTTACGTGTGTGTGTGTGTGTGTGTGTGTGTGTGAGTGAGAGAGAGAGAGAAAGCACAAGTGGTGGGGAGCGGCAGAGGAAAAGGGAGAAGCAAGCTCCACGCTGAGCAGGGAGACGGACATGGGGCTCGACCCCAGGACCTTGAAATCATGACCTGAGCCAAAAATCTGGTGCTTAATGGACTGAGCTACCCGGGCGTCCCAGAAGGAAAATTCTTAAAGGATCTGAGCCCACAGAATATGAATGTATCAGCCAACGCACTTCCTTTCTAATGAAATGCACGCTAAGCCATACAACCAGGGCATACCATTTTACACTTGTCACACCGGCAAAGGTCATCAGGTTGAGGGGCAGCAGACCCTCGTACGTGGTGGCTTTGACAATATTTACTAACAGGGTAAGTGCATAAACCCTCTGGTCTAGGAATCCCACTTCTAAGAATTTATCTCATAGATGGAGTGTTTCTGTGTGCCAATATTGTTCATAGCATTGTTTATCACAAGAAAAGAGTTCGAAGCCACACAAATGTGCCCCAGGAGTGAGGTCCATCCAATACCATGGAATTCTGTGAGGCCATTAACGGGCCAGGTGGGACTCTAGGGGACATCTGAGGAGTTTCTGGGAAAAAAAAAAACGCTAGCATGTATAAGGAACTGCTCTAGTTGGGACCTTGGGAAGAGAGGCTTGGTATTTATTTTGTGTTTTGTAGTATTTATTTTGTATCCTTGTCTCTCTTTCTCTCTCTCTCTCTCTCTCTCTCTCTCTCTCTCTCTCTCTCTTTTTTTTACCAAGAGCATCTATTATCTTTACGATCAAGAAAACAACACTGTAGTGGCGTCCGGGTGGCTTAGTTGGCCTTTTGCTGAGCCCTGATCTCAGGGTCCTGGGATCGAACTCCATGAGTCTGCTTCCCCCTTACCCTCTCCCTGTGCCCCTACCCCTTGCTCATGCACATGCACGCACTCTCAAATAAATGAAGATAAAAAGAAAACAGCAATGTAAAATAAGGTTAGGAAGCATGTCTAGGGTCGTTCCCATCCACTATTGCTACCATCCTAGCATTCCTGGGTCCCACCTGCCAGCCCCCGAGAGAAAGTCTGACTTCCGATCTCAGCTGCATCCCAGTAAGAGAAATCCCAGGGCCTTAGTGCTCCCGTTGAAAGGCAAGATGTAAATCTGACCTGTATAGCCACTAAGTGTTTCCATCCACCCACGTAGCCAAGCACCCAAATGGAGACTCAGGTCTCTTCCAGGCTCCGGGAATCCCCATCTGGAGCCCCTGCCCTGTCACTCACCCCCCACCTTCTTTCCCTGTCCTTGGACTTCACATAAATGGAACCATGGGGCATGTTCCTGTCTGCCTCCAGCCTGAGACCCCCTGGTTGGCGTGGCCGTGCCTCCAGACGGGGATTCCCAGAGCCACCTTCTGAGCGTACCAGACTTTTTTTACCATTTCACGCTGGGAAGCATCTGCGAGTTTGCACTTCGGGGCTCTTAGGATAAAGCTGCCATGGACTTTGTTGTGAAGGTCTTGGTGGCAATGACCCTTTTTTTTTTTTTTTTAATCTAAAGGCGAACAAGCCCCACGCCAGCATTACCGAGTTTCACTAAATTATTATTTTAGCAGACGAACGTTAGAATGAAATACAACTGTGTCTTCCTGACATCAGTGCTTCCTTCCTGGCCTCTGAGTAAGGATTATGGGATGCACTGAAGTTTCCTAAGAAGAAATGGCCTTTTTTTTTTTTAAGGGATTCAAGTGTAGTTGGTTCAGGGGGACCTGTTCAGTTGAATGAATGTAGTGATACCTCACTCGGCCCTCCAGGCTCCGGGCGCCAATTCTCAGGTGCTTTTTAAACCCCTGCACATGAACCTCCATCCCTCCTGGGGTGCCGTAGCCCACAGTCATCCCTGTCTGTGGATGAAGACACAGGCACAGGTGCGCAGAGATGCCCTGTTCCCAGAGGTGTTCTCCTGGGGCCCCTTGGGGAGGTTCCATCGCATGGCTTCTGTCCAGGGAGGTTTTAGGTCCCAGAAGAAAGTGACTCCAAGTAGGACCCCCCCTTCCCCCCGACTGCAGCAGAGCGTGGGGGCATTCACAGGGAACGGACCCATCCCATTCTCTCTCAGTGTCATACAGAACTTTGAAACTGTGTTGTGTCTTTCTTAACTAATTTTTAGTTTCTTAACTTTCTTAACTAATTTTTAAGCCTCACCCTCTCTGTCTTGTGGCCAAGCCAGATGATCAGAGCCCAAGAGGCCCTCCTGCCCTAAGCCGGCGGCCACCCTCCGCTGTGGGCCTGGGCATGCGGCAGCTCCGCGCCCCCTCCACCCCGCGCTGGTGCCAGGGCCCATTGCGTCTGTCCAGAGCCTCCCTGCCCCCAAGCACCCTTGCTCTCCTGCATCATCCACATCTCCCCTCTCTCCAAGAATCATGGCCATCTGCCTACAGACAGGCTGCAGCTCTACCCAGCTTTAAAGAAAAAAACATCCCACCCCCCCATGCCAGGCTTTCCTGGCCTCTGGCGGCTCCCACAGGCCTGGCCCTGGCCGGCTCTACACCAGCCCCAGGCAGATGCTGCAGCTGAATCCCACAGCAGGGACTTACTGTCTCAGTCCGGGAGGCTGGAAGTCCCCGATGAATGTACGGCCAGGACTGAGGTCTCTGGAGGCCCCTCTCCAGGGCGGGTGGATGGCAGCCTTTCCCTCTGGGTGCATCTGCTGCTGAGACTATGTGTGTGTGTGTCCCATTTCCTCCTCTGACGGGGACACCGGTGCCCTACTGGGGCTCACGCCGACAGCTTCCTTTAACTTAGCCACCTCTTCACGGGCCTTATTGCCAATTCCAGGTCCTGGGTTAAGGCGTCGATTTATGAACTCGGGGGATGCAGTTTGGCTCATCAGCTTTCCAGCAGGTCTCTTTGGAAAGGGTGTCTACACTGTCTCCTGCTCCTCCTCCGCCCTCTGTCCGGGCCCCAGCACTGTTTCACTAGCTCTTATCAAGGTCATTGACGGCCCCAAGCAGCTTAGCTCAGGGGTCCGTTCTTTGTCCTCCCAGGACCTGTGCATGGCCTCATGTGACCATCCACCCCCCTCCTCATCAGAACACGGCATGAGTCCCGCCGTACTGACCACTCCTTCCTACTTCTCTTTTCTGGTTCTTCTGTAACCCCCGACCTCAGGGTCAGAGTGCCTGGGGCCTCTTCTTCCCATGCTCCCCTTCCCCGGGTGCCCGCAGTCTCACGACAGCGAGGCCTCTGTCTGCTGCTCAGGCCCCCTCCTGAGCTCTAGCCACTGACCTGTCGACCTGCACACGGAGCAGATCCAGAATCTCCCAGTCCCGCCCGGTGCCGAGGCTTGCCCACCTCCAAGACGCTGCTGAGCCCTCTCTCAGAAATAGCAGCGTGTGCCCTGCTCACTGCGGAAATCCCACCTGCTCTAGCGAGGTCATGGAGAATGCCCTTCTTACGTCTTGTTGGTGCATATGTTTGGGGCCTCGCTCCCCCAGCAGGTGGAGTATGGCGTGGGTGCTGGGGTTGCCACCCGGCTCAGCAAGGCGGAGGGACTCAGAGTCTGGGCCACGAGCCCGTCACGCAGTCTTGGCCAAGTCCCTTCTGCCCTCTGGGCTCAGTGTGCTCCAGTGCGACACGATTACACAGGACTTGGGATGGCATGTGGCATCGTTCTTGAGGGCCAGTTCCTTGCAGCTAGTGATGGGCCCGAGCTCGGTGGAGGAGTTCTGTGCTCGGTTGCCCATGTCTGCTGTGGGTATAAAACTGGAAACTGAAGCCTGGGCTCCCCCATGAGTCATCTGCACACTTGCTTGTCATGACCAGGAGCCTCAGAGTCTTAAAAATCCATGATTGCTCTGTGACCTTGAGCAAATCACTTCACTGTCCCAAGATTTTTGCTTCTTCACGAGCAAGAGGGAGATAAATAACTTCTGCCTCCCTGCCACCCAAGATTGCTCTGGGAGCATGTGAGATAGTGGGTGAAAAATTGCTTCGAAAATAAAATATTATATAAATGTGAGGTTTTATTGTTATTAATTGACCTCTCTAGTCATGAATTCATGTTAGCTGTGCCTTCCTCTGGACCATCTCCTTGGGCTTTGCTTTCCTCTTCTCCCACTCTGGCAAGACTATGCCATTTGGATTTCCCCTAGTGATAACGAGGACGGGGGTCACCATGATGTTGGGTGCGGGTCATGATCTGTGCTCAGAAGATCATGAGATCTTTAATGCCAGGGCTGGTGGCTTCCTCTGGGGCTTTGCAGGGGGTTGGGGGAAGGCATTTCATCTGTCTGGTCCCTGCTCCTCAACTTCATGATTCTTC